>VXBO01002238.1:1747925-1873876 GCA_013400135.1 Rhinoptilus africanus
TTTTTTTTTTTTTTTTTGTGGTGGACAAAATTATTCCAGTGGCATGTTAGGAAGAAATTCACACTGCAGAGGTGAAGATATGGTTATCAGACTCCCTTTTATTTTGAGGATAAACGGGATTCAGCCCATCAGAGGCAAGATATTTGCATGTGGCCGTTCCATTTGTGTGCCACACATGTGATCAATTTAACCAGGGGAGGATTTAGGCAGGGTGGGGAGGCCGATGTTTCTTGTGACATGTGGAATGTTAAGCCACAAAAATGCAACCACAAAATCAGCAGATTAGAATTCCCATTTGTAAGGAATAAATAATCATTATGGTGAGATAGTCCATGAGGGATTAACACGGCTGCTTCCAATTCTGTTGCTCTGTTGTTCGATGTGCTGTGACTTTTTTTCCACACGTATATCTCTCTCTTTTTTTTTTCTTATCTTTCCCCCTTTTTTTTTTCCTTTTTCCTGGTTGGTATTGTAGTTGTCACGGTGATTTATGGGAATGCATTCAACTTCACGAGGTTTGTCTCTGTACATACCTCTTGTTTTTCTTCTTGCTTGTAATTATGTTATGCACCTGTTGTTCCCCATCGGGGCCCACGTGCTCGGAGAGCCAATGCTCACATTGCAGTTGGTTTGCTCAGTTTTACAACATTTGTTAGTCGCATCTGATAGATCTGTTCTGGCTTTGTGCCGAAGAGCTGCCTGGCAGCATAAATCATTCTTGGAGTGAAGAGAAGAGCACGGTATCTATTTCAGGTTCCCACCCACCAGAGCCTCATAAATCTACACAAATGTTTCAAGAAACAGGTTTGATTGTTTAGAATGAGCTAATGCTGCAAAGCCCTTCTTAGTCCTGAACTGAGTCTGGGACTCTGACTCCCCAGGCTTATAGAGTTAACTTAGATTTATAGGATACGTCTACATCGCTCTTAAAAAGCAAGCCTGAGAGCAGAGGAGAGCATGTTGGCTTCTCAGCTCCACAAGCTTCTCATCTACACCAAGGCCTCCCCGACCATGTGTCTTGGTGCTGAGTACCTGATGTCATGTTAACTGCTCTGTTAACCTGCCTGGCATACGCAGGCATGTGTCTGCATCCTCTGATAGGAAGTCTCCAAAGGGGGGTGTTGAAAGCATTCCCCAGCCTTTTCTCAAACCACAATGTGTGTGTATCCTTAATTTACCCTCTTTGTCCAAAGACTGAAGAGGAGGCATAGGCTGCTTTATCAGACAGAGGAGAAAAATGTACATTCCTGATGATGACTTCAGGTGCTCTGAATTGCCTTCAGAAGAGCATCTCTCCTCCCCTGGAGGGAGACTGGATTTCTAACTTAGACCTCTAGTAGGAGGTGTGAATGAGGAAGGTGGTGGTACCCTTTGCAAGCCGTCGGGGCCATACAGGGCCATTTTGTCCAGGGTGAGAAATGACCTGGGGCTTTTTGTAGCTCACAGCTCTTCCATGGCTTTCTGTTCCAAATTAATAGCCTAACTCCATGCTCATGGAATTATCCTTTATCCCACATACATCCTATCTAGCTTGTCCTGAGATAGTCACCCTGGTTTTTGTAGATCTCTCTTCTATGCCTGGGGAATTCTTGGAACGTGACTAAATTCTTTGGCTTTCAGAAATTCTCTGATCATTCCTTGATTAAAAATTTACTTGATGTCAAAACATCTCTGTTCTCAACATTTTACCAATGGCCAAATTTTCTCTTCTAATACCGTTGCTGAAAATATTCGCGAGTAAGGAAATGGCTCTTTTGTGTATCATCAAGGAATGTGTCAGCAGTTTCATAATTGTCACAGCTATTTTTATAAACTTTACAAGGGGCTAGTGCAGGAAGCAGGAAAAATATGGGTAGGGTCTTTAGGTCAAGTAAATCAGCATTTGGCAAAGTCTCTGAGCATGATTTCAAATGTAATCCATAAGCTACAAGTCCTACTGTGAACAGAGCAATTACTGAAGGTTTGTTTGCGGCTGTAGTGATTTCTCTGGTGCTGAAGAAGAGGTTGTCTTATTTGCTGCAGAGAGAACAGATGAGTCCTGTCTTCTCTACCTATGTGCTTGTTGGGATGAAAACTGTCAATGTTTAACGTTACCGAGACTTCTGTTCTGCTTTTAAACTTTGCTGAAGCCACCAAATTGCTTGAAAGTCCCTAACAAAAACTTAGAGAGAATGTGATTGCAGAAACTTCATTTCCAAGGGAAGTCAGACTGAAAACAAGCCCCGTGGTGAGCAGCGGTTTGACGTGTCCGTGTTGTAACACTAGCTTCCCAGAGCACAGGTATATTTAGAAAGGACCATCAGAAATTTCATGCAGCATTCATCATTCAGGCAAAAGAATAGTAATCAGCAATAATTCTTAAGGCGCTCCTTGGAATTCAAGATTTAAAATAACCACCAAACTTGGTATTTGCCTCTTTTGTCCTAATTTTCCATGTAATCAGTGAGGATTTGATTTGACAGCTTGCCTAACCACTCAATTCAAGGTGCCTAACTGTGACCATGTGAGGAGTCCTGGACATTACTGAGCCAGGAGCATTGTACTTGACACGGTGTGTGTTGGTGGAAGCGTGGCATGCACTAACCCAGCAGATTTGTGTCATTACAAAGCAAGTTTGACAATGACACAGAGCTGGGGGTGGGGGATGGGGAGTGGCTGACACCCCGGAAGNATCTCTTTAGTCTGGCAAAAAGGCGGCTGAGGGGAGACCTTATCAACACTTACAGATACTTAAAGGGTGGGTGTCAGGAGGATGGGGCCAGGCTCTTTTCCGTGGTGCCCAGTGACAGGACAAGAGAGGGAATGGGCACAAAGTTGAGCATAGGAAGTTCCACCTAAACATGAGGAGGAACTTCTTTCCCTTGAGGATGGCAGAGCCCTGGCACAGGCTGCCCAGGGAGGTGGTGGAGTCTCCGTCTCTGGAGACATCCCAAACCCGCCTGGACGCGTTCCTGTGCCCCCTGCTCTAAGGTGGTCCTGCTCTGGCAGGGGGTTGGACTAGATGATCTTCCAACCTAGATGCCCTTTCAACCCTAGAATTCTATGATTTCTGTGTGATTGGTTCTACTGGTCAAATGGGGGCTTCAGGCATTTCTTGCAGGCTTGAAATGACTTCACTTGTGTCAGTGGCAGTGACTTTCAAGACAAGATCCATGAGTGGTTACAGTATTTTGCTATAAACCTCAAGGACTGGCTTTGACATGTACTAAAGGCCAGTGCCATTTGTTCCAACTGTAAGCGTGCAGACCCAGGTGCAACGCCAGAGACACCACTCCATTTTGCACTCCAGATTAGTGATTTTTAGTGATGCTAAACCAAGGAGGTTTGGGCAGATCTACAGCCTTTATAAAGGTAGTTTTTCTTATGAAGCTGTGAGCCTTTAAATAATGTAGGTCTTGCATCAGAGATGCTAAGACCGAGGTATTTATATTTGATAAACTATGCCTGCAGTGTGTTCATTAGGGGTAGACAAGGGGTCACAGGTGATGAAGCATCCTTGGACTTTGCTAGAGAGGTGGGACAATGTAGTTAGAAACCAGGTAATTACATCTATGTAGTTAGAGACCACTGGTCCTCAAAATGTAGGTGACAAAAAGAGGGAGCAATTGCTAGCGCTGATACTGCGAAGCTATTGGAGTCCTAAATGGAAGAACAGTCTTTTAAGGGAGCTTGAAGAAAAGTTTTCCCTCTTGTGCTGTTTATACAAACCTCAGCAAAAAAGGAGGACATGCAGTTGCAAACCATCCCTGCTTTGGGATAGCTGTGTCAAGGAATGAGCATGCTGGTGAACCGTTTTCTGTTAATTGCTCTTTTTAGTGGATACACAGAAAGTTTTGACATATTCGTAAAAGACAAGGTCACCAAGTGGCTCGTTAAAGTTATGATTGAGGTGTAACCTCTGCTTCAGCAATTCCCTAAAGCAGAGAGAGGGGAAGGATATGCTGAGAAATGCTCATCTGTGACATATGTGGTTTTTCTACTATTTCTCTCAGCACAGAGATACTGTGTAGATCCTGGGCTAGAGCGGCTGCTGGGAAAATGGCTTGCTTGTTTATTTTAAAATATAAAATCCTCTGAGTGTCATTTATATCCCTAAATGTAGTAAAAGAATTGCTGGCTATCTCTGTACTGTAGCCTCTCCTGTTTACAAACAGATGTGTTACTGCCTTAACTGGGGATTTGGTATAAATTGATCAAAAAAAACCTCCTTCCAAAATTAGCCTTGTAAAATTCCCATAACGATTGCATGACAGAAAACTGGCCGAGTACCTCTGCGATGCTCCCCAGCCTGTGATTTGGAGAGGCAACCAAATGAAAATGTGGCCTGGCTTGTTTAAGTGTAGAGGACTCTTTCCTCTGTCGTGCAGTTGTTGCTATGTGAGAGGAGCTGTGGCTCTGTCTCTGAGGCCGTGAAGGCAATTTTTAGGCTCTCTAGTAAAATACTTCATTACTTAAATATGCATTGCCTTTGGGGAGCACCTCTCTCCTCTCCCCTCTCCCCTTCTTAATATACTTCATCATAAACTTCTGCAAAAATGTATAAATAAATAAAATAATCCAGGTTCCTTTTTCTTAAACAAAAATTTAATTAAATGGAAGTTAGATCCCTTTGGAATACAGAAAAGCAACTTTAAAGACACTCTAGACATCGGCTTTAAGGATTTCCTTCCCTTTTTTTGCCTAATAGACTCCAATCCTAGGATTGTATTTCTCTGCTTCAATGCTAAAAGACTTCTTAAAAGAAGCAATATTCAAAGGCCTAACCCAGGCATTTTATGGGATGTCATACATTTTCAGCTGTTCATAACATAAAAAATAAAATAAAATACTTCAGGTTACTTTATCAAAGAGAAAGTTGATTTGTAATTCCCAAGGTAGAATTATGAAAATACCTTGAGAGCATTACAGGAACAGACATTTATGAGAAGTAATAAAATTAGCTGACTGCAGTACAAATTTGCTGAATGCCTTTGGAGGAGAAAATATGTTCCTTCCCCCACTGCCCAGAGAAAATCAGATGAAAACTGTCAGTCTGTGAGGCCTTTTCTGTGACAAATCAAAGCCATTCTTTAGCAGAGTGGTGTCTCTGCAGTGTTACCCTGGGAAAATGATGCAGACCTGATCATCCTCCCACTGAAACAATAGAAGAAGAGCTAATGGTATTGACAGGAGCAGTACTGAGTATTAATAGAATTCTGTGTATGGGAAAGGGGCTGTTTCCCAGCCGTCTTCCATCCCCAGGCTGTTGCTTCACTGGTTGTGTTGACTGGAAGATGAAAGGGGAAGGATGGGAAGACTTAGCAAGGGGTCAAAGGCCAAACCTTCATAGGTGCTGAAGGCACCTGAAGACACCATAGAAAATCCATAAGTCCATAGAAAATCCAACTCTCAGGACTAGCCTGTAGAGAGAGCAATTGTAGAGCTTGTTCCCTCTTTTTGAACGTAAATAGCACTACCTCTGTTCCAGGGAGACCTGTAAGAGTCGATGGGAGTCCCCTGTGGAGTTGCACACATCCTGTGTGATTCAGAGTGTCTAAGGGTAACTGATGCTGCCAAAAAATACCACGACCAGGTGGGGCACTGTCACTCGCTATTGCCCTGCATATAACCAGCAAGCTGAAGTCCATTAAGATGTATTTTCATGGCATCTGGAGTCATTTTAAGGACATGGAGGGATCTCTTTCCACTTCCCTTCTGATAAGCTCTTCCAATAGTTTTTACTTGCAACTGGCAAAATAAATAAATAAAGTACCTTCTTTCTCCTTTGAATGTGTCTCACGTAGCTTCTAACTGACCAGGTTGTACCTCTCTGCTAAACTGATGAATCTTTCCACATTTACAAGTTTTCCTAGCAAAGATGTGTCTAAGTGCAGTCACTACATCTCCGTCTCACGCTACATTGACCAAGCTACTTAAATCTCCTGCTGTGAGGCCTGTTTCCTGGTCCTTGAATTATTCTGTTGATGTTCTTTGTATTTGTGGTTTCTTAAGAAAACAAGGCTTATGTGGGTATACTGAAAGTGGATTTATGTCTCCTCCTGCTCCCCTCCTTCCCCCTCCCTGTTAACCCTTATTTCATAAAGGCAGGAAGAGTCTTAAAGATCTTTAGGCTGCACATGTTACCTGAAGATAGGCATCCAGGAGGCGGAGGGAAATCCTATTAGTGCCCTAATGAGGGAAAAGCTGGAGCATGTGCTCAGCTGCTATTAGACATCCGAAAATCCATATTGGAGCAACCTGCCAGAACTAGTTTTCTTGAGTTACATGGCTCCTGACGAGGCTTCTTTTGAAGGTTGGTTGCTGGAGTTGCGCGTGATGGTTATGGTTTAGTCTCGCCGTGCTCAGATACTGAATGAGGTGTCTTGTACATCCAGCCTGGGAGAGCAGCCCACCAAGAACTAGGGTCTGTTCTCACTGGTGGGCATCCAAGTTCATCGCTCGAGAGCTCTAGCTTGTGTCCCCTATTTGCAAAAGTCTCCCTCGGTGTTGGTTGTGTTCCTGCCTGCCTTGTTTCCAGAGGCAAATCTGTTCAGATGGCTCTATGTCTTCATAATTCACCACACTGACAGTCTGTCTCGTGCGTGTGGATTTTGTTGGCAGCCGTTTAAGAACTTCCAGATCATGGATGAAAATGTTGACTGGTGTTGGGCTTGTTACCAACCCCTATAAATTTTTCACTAGAAAAAGCTCCCATCACAGATGATTCTCCATTTTTTACAGCTGCCTTTTGAAATCTTTCAATATAGACGGTTTTGAGGTTTTTTCTATGGTTATGACATAGTTCTAGTTCTATAAGCAGAAACTTAATCTCCTTTGGTTTACTACTGTAAATTGATGCAGCTTTACCAACTAATGCTGAATAATCTCAGAAAGGAAAGGATTGTTTTTTTGACATTACTATTTTCTGTTATGTCATACTGACCACCACAGATGATCTAACTCCTTTCCTAAGGGTCCTCTCTGCTCAGTGAGTACTCTCTCCCATTTCTTCTTCGAGGATTTGTTCCAAACTTGTTCAAACAACCAAAGCCAAATAAAATGGTTGGACTAGATGATCTGAGAGGTCCCTTCCAATTTAGGTGATTCTATGATATAAAAACTGACTTAAATTTGAATTTGTTACTTTTCTTCCCTTGTATCCTGGGCACAGTTTGTTGACTTGCCTGAACTCTATAATGCTGTAGGTGGTATTGGAGGGGGGGGGGAAGGCAAGATTTGCAATATCAAGTACTTCAACGGCACAAGAAAACGGAAACTTAAATGCATTTCCTTTTCTCAGATCCAGGTATAACCTTAATTTCTGAGTCTGTGCCTAATTTATTGCAGAATCTCTCACTTGTTCAATTAAATTTTGAGTGTTTAGCAAAATTACTTAAGTGAGAGAACATATGCCTTCAGGATATGTACGTGTTTCCTGGTCTAAATATGATTTCCTTTTTGTCTTCCGTTGATTAATCATTTTGGTTCTCCCTCTCTCTAAATCTAGTTAATGAACCAACTTTCTTTAATCCCATGTGAAATTTACTGTATGTCCGGTCAATAGCATTATTCATAAATCTTGTGTTCCCCCGTAGCTAATAAGAAACAACAGTCCAGATATCATCCATCACCTCCACAATGGACTGGAGCTCCAGCTAGAGCAAGGGAAGGAGGACAGATTACTCCACCCCACCGTCTCCGAGCAGAGTTGTTTATAAATGAGGCTGAGGTTAGAAATGCAGAAGAGCAAATTTCAGTCTTCCTCCAAAACATGCACGAAAGTAAAGTCTTTCTAGACGTCACTACTGAACAGACTGCTGTTAGTAACAAAAGATATGGCCAACATGGGTTGCACCTTCAGGCGCTGACCTTTTTCTAATTTTTTTGTTAAGTTGGGGAATTTTCATCATCAGATGTATCCTAGTCTAGCACTGTATTCCTTATTTAGGCCTCTTGCCATTTTTCCTCAATTTACTGCTTGCCAAATGGGCACTGTTATGTTTTTTTTTTTCTTGGTGGGAAAGCATCTTCCCCATGTCACCCTTTGTCAAAATAGCCTTTGCAGCTTCGTGGAAAAGACGCACTCCGTCTCTGCATCCCTGCAGCACATGTAGCAGGAGCAGGAGCACAGCCCCCTGTTTGTGAAGGCACATTTCGCTTTATCCATGAGCATCTTCTGACCGATACCAAAATGAAGTCCTAGAAGAAGGCTAATTTTAAAGTTCTCCTCAAGCAGAGAGGTTGGGCAGGGGAATATGTTTGCTACAAAAAAGAGGATGTGGAAGAGAGGAGAATATATTTAACTCAAAGGTAGTGCTGACAGAAGAAACAAAGGATGTAGATTAGCCAGGAATGAAGACGGACTGGATGCTTTTTCAGCATCCGTTCGCTCAGGGGTTAAAACAGATGCCTTTGGGAGAAGCTCTGGGCAAAACCAGGTGTGTGTCAGCTTAATTATGAAAAATATTGTATGAAGTCATGTCTGTGGTAAAAAGCTGGATTTGCTAATCTGCAGGGCCTCTTCCACCTGAAGTACAGCCATTTTTGAAAGGTTTTACTGCTCAGATGGAAAAATCTGTATAGCACTCTCTAACCTTCAGCTTAAGCTTTTCCACCTCTTCTTCAGTTTCCTCCACCTGCCTTTGATGCCTACGTATCTCAGAAATAGCAGAATAGAGGACGTGGTTGTCTCTTTCATTAGTGAAATTTCAGCAATGGAAAATATCAGAAAAATAGCTGTTAAAATTCATAGGCACAGTCTGCAAATTGCTTGACCTTTCCTATAAACTTTATGTGTGTACATATATAAAAATATATATATATGTGCATGTATATACCCATATATAAATTGTGTAAATAATATATACATGCAAAAACAGTTGCAGAATAGGCATGTTTTCCACATTCGTATATTTTGACCTTGTATATTATCTCACACAAAAAAAACCCCAAACAAACCTTCACAAGAGTTCTTATTTCTTCCTTATTAGTCCTATACAAATGTATTCCTTTTCAAAAGCATTTGGAAAGCTTTCCTCTCAAATGGAAAGCAGTAACAAAGCCTTTCTACAGAACAGCAAAACGTAATCCTAAAATTTTCAGGGAAGGTTTTTGAAATACCTACTGGGCTTGTCCAAGTTTTAATGTGTTGGGGTTTTTCAATCCATAGTGTCTTTAAATTATTCCCATCAGTTGCAGGTTTAAGGTGCTCATTACTTTTTTCTTGATGCACAATGTCAGTATTTTAGGTAACTTAGGGTTTCCGTTTATTCTAGAGAAAATTCCTAAAAGTAATTAGATTCAATCCCAGTGCTACTCAAAGAACATTAATTATGCTAGAATTAGAACTACTTCTCTTGCCTAAAAATCTTGGTTTGATGCAATGAAAGCTACATAGTAACCTTGGTCATGGATGGCAAAGAAATAATGTAAATACATCCTTTCTCCAGTGTTTTCTGTATCTGAGAAAATCCAAAGATTTGTTATGATACATTCAAAGTGAGGCACCTTGATTTTAAATATTTTTCAAAAGAAAAATTATGAATATATTACAATAAGAATATAAAAACCCAAACCCAAAACCAACATATTTCACATAACAACTGGATGATCCAAAATAATTTCACAACACATTTTAAAACATTTGTCCGAGATAAGCCAAACCAGTATTATTCTTTTTTTTTTTCCTTTTATTTTTTTTTGGATTGATTTGCTGAAATATTTTGTGAACTGGAAAAAGAAGCCTCAATATCCATGCACTTCTATCTAGATACTCTATGCACAGTGTATTTCCTCATAAAAGAAGAAATTGGGGTATGGCAACTGATTTTGCTTTTTTGTTATTCTTCTTTATTTTTCTTATTGCTTGACATGAAGGCTAAACTGGTTCATGGTTCCGTTGAAGGTAGTGCCATACCATGCAGAGTAAGACGTGGATCCTGTAGTGATATGGTTTTGAAAGGCTTAAGCCAGAGCGTGTCAGATTTTACAATTCATTTCAGTAAACTAATTGTCGCTCATTCTTTGGTCACAAGGAAAAGCATTTAAGGTATACATATAATCATACATATTTCTTGACCGAGAGGCTTATGGGAATGAGGCCTTAATGCTGTTTACCATCTTGGGGGACATTAAAATGATGGGACTGGAAGGGCTGTTTAGGTTATAGCAATCTAATTATCCCCAGAGGACAGAGTACCACAGCGTTCAAAACCAGCTGGTGGGGAAAATCTCCTGTGGATCCAAATTACGTCTGTCATTAGCCGAGCCACTAAACTGTGACAGTTTTAAATGTAGTTCACCCAAAATTCCCTGCTTTTGGTGGGTATTGGGTGAGTGTGTTCTGATGCTTCAGTTTCTCACAAAGGGAAGTCCTTGATTTTCTTTTTTTATTTATTATTTTCTTCTTTTCTGTAGCTGCTAGCAGCACTACAGCTACAGAATTACTCCATCTCAACAGAAGCAGAAGGGTTTTGTGTGGGATCTGTGTACTGGTATAAATTCTAAGTTGCAGATGACGTTACATGGTGTGTTTTAAAATACATGTTCACCGTTCCTCTCAACAAGCATTTTTTCTTTGTTTCTTCTCAAATTTGACTGTGGCAGCTAAATGGAAAATCTGGGGGAAAGGAGGGAGTTTGCCGTAACTGTCTGGCTGGTGTTAGATCAGATAGGAGACACAAGATACCAGACATTGTGCTCTAATGAAAATAGTTAAATACTGTAGCTTTCTGGAAGGAACTAAAAGAAAGAAGAAATAATGATTTATCTCCTCTAATGTGTTAAAATATTTCTGATTTGCTTCTAAACCTTATAAAGCTTCATTTGTAAGTCTAAGTAACCAAGCCTAGATTGAGCTTTGTTTTTGAATGCTGCCTGGGCTTTCCTTGGGACAACCGCTGCATTTTATCGTGTCTGTTTGTACACGTGCAAAGATATAGATACAGATTAAATGTCACCAATACCTAGTTGCCCAGGTCATGGCCTGCTTAACAAAATGACTGTTCAATCTGGGAGTGCTTTCTTTAGGATAGGGTTTCTGCCTGTTTTCAAGGTAAGACAGAACAGTCAAATATTTATGAATGTTACAACATTCCAGATTTCCTTTCCAAGGCTACTTGAGGCCACTTGAAGAAGTAAATCTGTCGTGGTGATGGAGACAAGCTTCACTTGCACGCTTCCTTTCATCTCTCTCCAAACAAATGGTTCATTCACACTTCCTAGGTCAATGGTAACAACCGTGCTTGGTTTCTTTGTGGAATGAGCAGGACCCATCATGGTCATTTACATGATGCTGGTCTATTATCGGGGAAGGGATTTGCACAATCCAGGCACGTGTTCTCTTTGCTCTTGTTTTCATGCATTTGTGATGCTCAAGTTGACCAGTAATCATGTAGACCCTATGTTTACCCCGGGATCAGGCAGCTGGGCAGCTCTCTTCCTTGCACAACTGTTCTTCTGCGGTTGTTTCTCCATTAGAAATTATTCAGGGATTTTTCCCTAAGACAGTCACAAGTTACCGTGATGACTAATGAATTGTGGTTGCTCTGGACAAGGCCAGATTTGGACCTGTGACTTGGAGCTGAAGGATGACCTTTCTAGTATCTCTCTTAGAGGTCCTCCCACCTCTGTGCCTTTCATGCTTACATCAGCGCTTTCTCTGTTCCTTAATGAAGTGACGACTCCGTCTATTTCGTAGTCATTTTTCTTGTGACCTCCCACAGTGGCTGTCAAGTTCGGTTTGACTTTGCTGCAGGTGGGGCTCTGTGCCTAGAAATCTCGTTCTAGCCCTAAAAATTAAATCCCTTAGCTGCTCCTAAGGAAATTTGGCTGGGTGGTGGGAAACTCTATCCTAACAGGGCTGGAAGGAAACCTTCCTCCCAGCTGCAGAGAGGGAGCAGGCTGCTCTGTACCTCCTGTTTCAGACTCCGAGACCGTCCCCACATCTCTTGCTGCCCAGGAGGATGCTCGTCCCTTTCCCTGCCCAGGTCCCCTGGCAAGACCAGCCTCGCTGGTGGTGTCACGCAAGGATCCGTGCGCTGACCTAAAACAAGTTCCCTCTGTTCTCAACCAATCCCACATCAGGTTTTTGTGTTCTGGACAATCTTTTGTTCCCGTTTCTGGCCAATCCTCTCCAGCCGTCCGCCCCTGGAGAGCATATAATAGGCCTAAGTAGAGGCAGATGTAGGTTTGCTCTGCTAAATGCAATGCCAGAGTTTCTGTGGGGTTTGGGGCCTTGTTTTAATCCTTCCTGATAAGTAGCTGTCAGTGTCCCATGCCGTTATGCTTAGTGGTTCCTTGTTAGCTTTTCTCAGCAGGGGCTGCTCCCTCCTCGGGGAGCGCAGGAGGCAGCTTGGGCGGCTGCAGTTTTTCGTCTCCGGCGCTCATCTGGAAGGCACCTGCTGCGTCGGGCTGGGGAGCGGAGCCGGCTCGCGGGCAGATGGAAAGTTACGGTGTGACTTTAGAGCAACCCGTGCTCTCTGCTGAAATCCCAAGTGTAAAGGGGTTGCAGCTGAAGCCATGAGTGAAACTCCCATGGATGTCAATCGCGCGGGCTCCACGTCCGACCCCGCTCCTCAGGGAGAAGGTGGCCAACCGCCTGTCCCATCAGCTGTAACAAGAAGTGAGCAGATAAATGGGGAACTGTGCGAGGTCATCTCCCGGCCTGCCCTCTGTGGGATCACGTCAATGAAAGCAGTTGAGTCACCTCTCCCCGGAGGCGCCTGATGGATGTTAGAGCCAGGTCTTGGCACTGAAGAGTGACCGGGGCTGCACTGCCCTGTCTGCATCCCCAGCTGAGGCATGAAGTAATGTGTTCGCCAAATGTTCGCTCGAGCACACCGTAGCTTCTCCTGTGTGAAAGAACTTCCTTCCCTTCAGGGTATTCCCTTGATTTTTTAAAAAGTCAAGCAAATATTTAAGAGTGGATTAGAGTCTAGCTCAATGTATCCATCATTCACCATCAATTATCCAGGTCATTAATATGATTATGCTCAGCTCGGGACTTCCCTGTGTCTGAATGTACCAAGAGCTAGGAGGAACTAAAGGTGGAAATTTATAGCAAGAACCTTTCTCCCCCCCCGCCCCTCCCCCCCCTATTTAATTGGCACACAGGCTTTGACCTAAAGTGTAATTTTCTGCAACATTTAAGGCAGATAAAGTGTCTTTAGCAGCCAAAGGAAAGCTCAAAGGTAACATTATCTAACTAGCAAACAGATGGAGGATTTAACATTCTTGGTAGCTGAAATTTTGGACTCTGGCCAAACCATGTTAATGGATTTTTTAGCAGTCGTTCTTTTCCTATGAAAGTGCAGGACACAGATTTATTTTTTTTTAAAAAAAAAAAAGAAACATCTAGCAATGCAGGCAGGAGGAAGGAATACCAACTTGATCTTGAGCGCTGTGGGGAAAAATAAAAGCTTGTGTTTCAAAAACTGGGGCATGGCATGTAGGATTCAATTAATGAAATAGTTCACCTCAGAAGCCCCAAATCTCTGACTTAATGGAGGAGACAACCCTGTTGAATAAGAGAGATTGTCATTCAGTGTTAACTTTGCCTTCCTATGAAAACTGCAGAGAAAGAAGATGTCCTTTGAACAGCTCTTGTTCCAACTGAGTTGCAGGAAACAAGGCAAAGTCTAAAATCCCTGATCCATAGATGTGTCCAGCTCCTTGTACGCTTACAGCAAGCACTGGTATTTTGCCATGTTCCAGAGGGCTTTCCCCATTACCACAGCCAGAAGCTTTCTTGCTCCATAGCATATTCTCTCTGTGTTTTAAACATGACAGATTGGGCCCTGAAAAAGCTATGTAATGCAGACCACAGGGCTCAGGAGACAAGAACGTGTTTTCCAGGAGTTATTGGTGAAAACTCTGTAGTGTACAGAAAGCAACTGAGGGCGTATGAGCCCTGGGTAAGCCTGATAATTTGCCATAATTTGGATCCACCAAATCCTATAGTTTACTGTCAATGAATCTTCAAAATCATATGAAACTTGTGAATTTTTCATTAAATGTCTGTATTTTGTGATAATAGCTTTTATCTCAACACTTGTTTGGTGAGTTTTGTTATTATGCTTTATAAAAATTCCAGTCTCTCTAGCAGGGAGCTGGGAAGTAGCATGTGGCTGAACTAATTAATAATCGATAGGAGTAAAGATGCTAATTCAGAGGATTGAGTTGAACTTCCAGGCACCTCTGTAGAGATCTGGAACCACTCAGTTCACAAAGAAAAGAGGCTGACACTGGAAGGTTGGGAGGCATTTACTTTGACTAGTCTTACTGTTCTCAAAGCAGAGGTTTGGGAGCAAATGGATGACATTAACACTCTACACTGATTACAAAACGCTGAATAAATCATATAGAGGTCTAATTCCACCAGATCTCATTACCACTGGATTGAACTTTTCACTAACTTGCTTGTCTCAAGCGGTCTGAGTCAGCACATCAGCTCTGAGCATCCCAGGATTTGGGAATGCTGGAAACAGTTCCAAACACTGGCGCTCAAGAGCATTCTTACAAGTCATTTTCCAGCAGGCAAAACCTAAAATATTACAAAGAGAGAGTCGGAGGCCAGCAGAAACTCCAGCTGAGAGCTTGGAGCTGCTCCAATGCCAGAGCATCCATCTTTCAAAAGTTTAATGAGATGAGTTTCCATCAGACGCTTTCACAACAGGGCCACCAGCAGTGGCCTTGGACGTGGTGTCTCGCTCCCCATGGTGTCTGGACAGCAGGAGCTGTGGTTCAGACCTCAGTGAGAAAGCAGGATGGTGAAAATTTGTTTGAGCTAATTAAATGAGACAAGATTTTGCCTGGCAGGAATTCATGCCAGATATACAACGTCCTGGGAAACCATTTCAGGCTTTGCCATAAAGTGCTTGTGGAGAGAGAGCAGGACGTCTTGCCAGACTTCACTTCAAATATAGTACTACAGCTTTTCCTTTACTTTTTTTGGAATTGATATGGTCATAAATTATCCGCTTAGCGCAAGGTTAAACACAGGACAGCGAGAGCTGTGAAATCTTACAGATGAAAGGCCCCAGCCTAAGCAGGGAAGTGGTCATACGTGATGTTAACAGGCCACGCTTCAGCTGAGCATACAAAGCATTCTCTGAGAGCTCAAGGCATGAGCATCACTTTCAGGAGATCTATATTCATATTCCTGCTCTACTACTGGCTACGCGTTGGTCTTGAGACAAGTTTTTATCTTCTCTATGCTTTGAATTCCCATTTTTAAGTAAGGATGGTATAATTCCCTCCTCTGCTGCAACAAATATTAATGCCACACTAATGATTGGAGACCACATTAAGGAGAGCGGCAGGGCTCTAAGCAGTAATGCTGTCCTTCCCTGGACACCTCCCCATCAGCAGGTCCTAGCCCCAGCCTGGAGGCTGCAAGGTCTTGGGCAATCACCCCGGCAATGACTGGTAGAAGAAATGGCAGTTCTCTTCTTCGTGCAGACCCAGCCTCGCATCCTGACCGAAGAAGTGTTTGAAGCAGCAGCATCAATCAAGCACGGGTGAAAGAATGAGCTGTTAACAGCACTTTGGTCTCTGCCCAGACACCCCAGCACACCTGCGGTGTCAGCTCTGCATTACCACAGAGGAAAACCAGCTCCACGATGGCTTTGAAAACAGTAGCAGCACCTGAGGAGCAGATTATGTTCCCTCAGAGCTCCTGGGGTAGAGACCAGGCTTGTTCCAAACCTGGCCTTGGGGTTTGTGCCCGCTCTCTGAAAGTGGGAAGTGATGGCATTTGCAATTCAGGTCCGTTTCTAACACCTTGCTGGACATATGACTTAGGGAGGATTCACATTCACAGAAGCAATTCCTTGGCTCAGAGCTGAAGGTGCAAGAAGATCTGGCTGATATGGGGGAATACTTCCATTGTGGTAGGCAGTAACTGAGCTTTCCAGAGAAACGACACTAACACTAGTAGAAACTCTTAGGGTTAGATACTGCTTAGCCAAGACCAGATCAGTTAGAGATATATTGCAGTTGCACTTCTATAATCTGGGTGGTGTTTCTGTGCAGAACCGTATTTATCATGTTCCTCAGCTACCTCCAGCCTTTGGAGATCACTGTGCATCCTAGCTTTCTCTGTTAGAGAGTCATAGTTGCCTTTGTTCCTGTATTTTTTAATTCACCTGTTTCTATGTCACACATATAATACAATTTAGTTAAAGCCAGAGGGGCCTCTTCCAGAGAAAGAAATGTGAATACTTCTGAGTACTTGAATACTTCTGAACCTTATTTCAGAGGGAGCAGTGAGCAGGTGTTGGGGAAGAGAGATGAGTTCTGAGAATAAAAAAATAAAGAGGACTGGTCTGGAAGAGTAGTAGCCCACAGATGCGTTCGCTGATTCATTGGAAATTAAAAGCAGATCTAACAGTTTGGGGAAAAAGTTTTGCAATACCAGGTCTGCCTCTGTGTACAGACACTTACGGTATTGTTTCCCCAGTTCAGGAGGGAGAGGTTTTTGATGTTGTATGCCAGTCCAGCCTCATCCAGCCCAGATTTTAGTCTCTTGTGGGTAGACATCAGTCGTAAACAGATTGGAAAACTTAGACACTTTTCTTGGAAGGAAGTGTAGGGGTTTTTTTTTTTTGTTGTGTATTTTTTTTCAACGCACTGCTGATTTCAAAGCTGTGTGGTTTGGGCGGTAGCCCAGAATTCTTGGGTTTCTGTTCTCCTTGTTCATCTTATAAAGCATAAATATCATATTTCCTCTACAGGAAAATACATATATACTTGTGTATCTGTGTGTATAATACATCTGCATTTGTGTGGATGTGGAATTGTTAATATTATGAGCTTTCAGGATCAAGGTGCTGGATGCTGAATACAACAAAACAGCATTAGGGAAAAGGAGCTCAGCACTGGAAAGGAAACCGATCCCTGTCGTGGCAATCCCGTCCTCGCGTCTTGCTTCTGCCACCCCAGTGCCCCGGGCTGGCAAGTGGTGTTTAATGCTGTTTATTAACTGCTGTTGGTTGGCGTGGGCCAGGGATGGAAGGAAGCCACAGCAGAGAAACCCAGGTGCTGGGGGAGCTGTTGGCAGCTCGGAGAAATTCCCTACCTCGTGCATCAGCGCTGGCTGTCACCCCGCGCGCCGTCAGGGGACGGTGAAGCCCTGTCTTTCGCGGTGACTCAGGAGCCTCGGGCAGGGGTTGCGGTGACTAATGGTTCGGTAGCACGCTTTGCAGAGAGGCTCCTTTGCTCTGATGTCCTGGCCAAATTCCTTCCTGGAAAATTGGATGGGGATGCTTTTCCCCTGCAATCCCAGATGCACATAGTATTCCTTGCTGCTCACCGTTGTAGACTGCCAGCTAGCCAACGTTAAGGTAGGCTGTCTTTTCAGTGGGTAGCTCAAGGATTCCCTGAATATATATCAACTATACTAGTAATGTTTAGAGACTATAATGGATAGGAAACTTATTTTGCTACTGCATTGTAGTGCTCTACTACTAGTACTAGATCTGTTGATAAAGAAAGCGTGTTGCATTTATTGAACGCAATTATTGAACTTACTGAAAGATAGTCTCACTCCTGTCTTCATTTGCAAAATGCTGGAGAGACCATATTGCAGTTACCCGTAAAAAGTGAAAAAATGGTGGGATCTGATCTTTCACGTAAGCATGGTATTTACAGGAAAGCTCTATTTTCAAGAAAGAAGCAATAAACACACAACTCATTGAATCACAGCTGAAAACTGAGCTGAAAGAACTATCTTTCCTCCTTTGACTGTGCTCTGTGCTCAGGGAGGGCTGCAGTTGGGCGTCATCCAAATGGCAGTCAAGCGATCAGAAAGTGGGATCGGTGAGTGATGGGGCAGAGGGTGCCCGAGCATGGGTGTAGCGTAACGCACAAGTGCAATGCAAACACTCTCACCGAGCTCTTGCACTCGGAGGTAGGCTTCAGATAACGTGTTGACAGCATCAATCAAAGAAAAATAACATTCTACCCAGTCCAGTGCGTTTGACTCTGTGTAGAAAATTGCTGAGGGGCTGTGAAAGGCGCTCTCTGTTGAAATAAAACCAGTGTGTATAACCTTTGCTTTCTGCGTGCAGCCGCAGTGACACAGGATGAGAGGGATGGATGGATGGATGATAATACCAAAAGAAAATCCCAACAGCTCTGGTCACTGCAGTAATGACACTGAAAAACATTAGCTTAATATGGTTCATTGCTATAGGGATTTTAATTCTAAGGTTATAGTTCAAATCCTTCTCTTTCTCATGAGCCACTTGCGTTGCCTGTTGGTTTAGTCAAGGTTGTATGCAGCAGAAGCTCTGGTTCTGCTGAATTGTGTGAATTTAGGCAACTTAACAAAACATAAGTACGTTGTAGGTTGCCTACAAGTCTGCAAAAATGGTTATTTGTTGGTTCAAAATAACTGTGTTACTGAACACCAGTGGGTTTTCTGGAATAGGAATGCTCCACCTTTCAGTTACTTTAGTACGGGAGATATGGTTGTGCTGTGGCTTTGAGAAACAACCACAGTATAAATAATTATTTTATTTTTATTTTTTTTTAATTGCCGGGCTGCACTTGAAACACAGTTCTGCGAGCAACTCTGCTTTTTTTGAATGGGACAGCTTTCAAATTAGCTCACACTTGTTAAGTAAGGGTCCCAGCATTGGACCCTGGTTTCTGTCCTTAAACTGCTTTGAGATCTTTGGGGGCTGCTATGTGTGATTTACAGGGTGCTGTCAATTGAAATCTCCTCTGCTTTTCGTGCAAGCACTGTTCAGGCCAGCTGGCAGTTGGCTCAAGATAATGATACTATGACAGGAAAGATGGTCGGACACTGCCAAAACTATTAAACAGCCCATCTGCCTGCTGTACGCCAGGATAAACATTGTGCTGCTGGTACCGCTCTCTTGGGTAGAGACGGAAGCATCTTCCAGTGTAGGTAATGTGGGTCACAGCTCTTCAGAGAGACACAAGCAAAGGCTTCAGTCAGCATCAGGGTGTTTCCACTATGCTTTGTCTTGTTCAGGTTAGTATCACTAGTAACAGCAATAATGCGTGCTAGATACACCAAAAATTACCAAGTCTGTGTCAAACCTGAAACATTGATTCAGTCTAACAAGCGTTTCCCTCAAAACATAGAATCAGAGAATGGTTAGAGTTGGAAGGGACCTTAAAGATCATCTAGTAACAATACCCCTGCCCTGGGCAGGGACACCTCCCACTAGACCAGCCTGGCCTTGAGCACTTCCAGGGATGGGACAGCCACAGCTTCCCTGGGCAACCTGTTCCAGTGCCTCACCACCCTCACAGTAAAGAATTTCTTCATAATATCTAATATAAATCTACCCTCTTTCAGCTTAAAACCCTTACCCTTCATCCTATCACTACACTCCCTTATAGAGTCCCTCCCCACCTTTCCTGTAGCCCCCTTTAAGTACTGTAAGGCTGCTATATGGTCTCCCCAGAGCCTTCTCTATTCCAGGCTGAACAACCCTAACTCTCAGCCTGCCTTCAGAGAAGAAGTGCTCCATCCCTCTGATCATCTTTGTGGCCCTCCGCTGGACTCACTCCAACAGGTCCGTGTCATTCTTGTGTTGGGGGCTCCAGAACTGGATGCAGTACTCCAGGTGAGGAGTCCTTGCACTTGGACTTGAGACCTTGCACTTGGCCTTGTTGAACTCCATGAGGTTTGCACAAGCCCATCTCCCAAGCCTGTCAAAATCCCTCTGGATGATATCCCTTCTCTCCAGCATGTTGACTGCTCCACACAGCTTGGTGCCGTCAGGAAACTTGCTGAGGGTGCACTCAATCCGCTGTCCATGTCACCAACAAAGATGTTGAGCAGCACTGGTCCCAGTACCGACCCCTGAGGAATGCCACTCATCACTGGTTGCCACTTAGACATCGAGTCATTAACCACGAGTCTTTGAGTGCTGTGGTCATTTTGATGTTTTGGTGGGTTCTGTTTGGCTGTTGGCACTGAGAGCAGAGCAAGCGTAAGGTGCTGAATGAGAGCTGGTTTTTATAGAGAAAAATATCTGTTTTCTGCTGTTATGCTGATGATATGAGTTCCCAGTACTGGTTGTTACAATAATACTGCCGACAGAGTGAGAGAAACAGAGAGACAAGAGAGATCATGTTTCATGGGCCATAAACTGGGGCACACTAAAATAATCCTCTCAGATATGGTCAACTGAATATGAATCCGTGTAATCTTGAACACACTCTGCATGAACTCAGAATTAATCATCAGAAAAAATGAACCCGTGAACACAGAGCTAGATGTCAGGAGGAATATTTTGTTCTCATGGTGAAATATTCAAGATCAACTTGCGGCATTGTGCTACAAAGAGCGTCATAAAAACTAACCCAAAAGATGTCGTTATGAATTATTTGCTGGGAGCCTGACTATCCCTTGCTCAGTATATTATGATGCCATGTGGCATTTATTTTCCAAAGAGATTAGGAAGTGCAAAGTCCATCATTAAATAAAGCTCAGCTGGAGAACAGTGATGTTTTTTTCTCTGATAGCAACTTTAGGCCCTCTAAGACTGATACTCCGTAATCCTTTGAATTAGTACTTCAAACAATTTGAAAACTGAGCTTTGGTTCTAATACCGACAAGTTTGTAGGTCTGATGTCTACAAGCATGGAAAAAAAGAGATGTCTGCTGCTCTGATGGGGCTCCTCGTCCTGGACTTAGAGTTGATGTTGAGCATTGTGGCGATGGTGGGAAAGGCAGCGGTCGCTGTATCCTGAAGTTCATTCCAAAGTTCAGTCGTCAGTAGTTTTATCAATATACAGTCATGTAATGGGACAAATATGTTGTCCTGGGAGGAAAATGGATCATGCTCCTATTAAAGATAGGGCAGCAGGGGCACAGACCAGTTACTTTGCAAGGAAACCAAGTGAGTGTTTCTTGAGAGAAGCAGTCCCAATATCTCAACTACAAAGAAGATACTTTCAAATAGCATTTTGATTACAATTTTTTTTTTTTTCAAAAATGAGAGAAACTTCAGAACCTTACTGTAGGTTTCCCCAACCCTCGGTTCATTGTGACTTTGAATGCCTGAGACCACTGCACCAATCTCCTGACTTATCACCCTCTTTCTGGAGCCCCATGATGTAGCTTGGAAAGGAATGAGAGACAGAGGGGAAAGTGAGACTTCTTAATGTGCCTCGGGAATTCACAACAGATCTCGAATCTCTCTAGGAATGTTTTTCTTGTTTCACTCTATTGGGAATTGGCTTTGACATAGTAAAAAACATTTTCAGAACAAGTCTCTCTCATTTTTTTGGCCTCTCTATTCCTCTTGTCACTGACCCAAAGCCTTTTGATTTTTTTTTTCCTTTTGACGTTCTTGAGTTAATTGGCCTCAATGAAAAGTGTTTTGTTTCCTGCAGAAACTTGGCTGTGAGAAAAATTGTGGAGGTTGGGAGAAAGCTGGGACAGGCCAGTGCCAAAGGGCTTATATAATAGCCCAGAACAGTCAGCCAAAATATAGTGTGAGAGCTTTATAGGTGGAGTTTGGTGGGATGAAAAAGACTGCAGGATTTGGACGCAAAAATGCCAATAGAACTGGCAGAGGGTTTCTTACTTCAGTCAAGGATGATCTCAGTTTCATCCAGTGAAGGGAGCAGATAATTACTGAAGCAGATAATTATTGGCTGAATTCTTGCAAGGATGCATATTCTCTTAGTGCTTTTACTTAATAATGTGAGCCTCTGTTTAGGCAAGAGGATCTTGTCTTCTGTTCACGTTCTTCTCCCCTCTGAATCCATGTGCTCTGGAGCTCTGTCATCTTCAAACCAGCTGCAAGTGAGGACCACAGATTGCACAGGAGATGCCTTCTACGCGTTTTTTTCTATTGATTTCCTTGGGTTTCTGATCAGATTGGACACAAGGGGAAACTTTAAAGTGTTATAACCAAGAACAAAGAGCTAGACTGGACAGGTACATAGCCCCAGAAGTGACTTTGAGTGCTTTGAGCTGAAGATAGAAGGAAGCACAGTTTTCTCCTGTAGTTTTCTGTGGTATAATGCTCAGATCAGTTCCCTTGAATTCAGTGGGACTCTTGTTATTGGCTTTAAGGGAAGAAGGTGGGAATTTGTAAAGAGGTTTCTGGCTCTGCCAAGCACACATCCCAGCACACTTCTCCGTGGTCAAACATTGAGTTGTCCTTCACGTGAACCACTTGTCCATAGGTATGGCCTTAACAGCCAGGGAAGGTCCCACCATTGCCCTCAGACTTTATGGTACTGCCCATAGATCTTGAGGAAAAGAGAGAGGCTGAGGATTGGGAATTCATTCACTCTGACAGAGACCTGGGCTCAGTCTAGAGTGGTGGAAATTTTTTATGTCTTATTTTGTCGGCTGAATCAGATGGTTGAAGGAAAAGTTACATTGGGTCAATGCGAACAAAATGTTTTCATTTTCTCACCAAAACAAAAGCCTGGAAGAAAATTCAGGCTGTGCAAAGTGTTTAATTGTTTAATTTAATGTCCGTGTTTATGTTCTTTTTGAAATTAAATGTAATGTATATTACATTTCAGTAAATTATTTCTGAATGCTTTGAAATAAAACCATGATTTTTTTGTTTTGTTTTTTGGAAAGAGCAGAAGAGAGTATTCTAGTACTCTTAAATTCCTCATCAGTATTCCTCAGCAAATGTAATTTGGGAACTGTTTTGGTTAAGCCAAACCTGAATTTTTTGGCAGTTAAATTACACAATCTGAACCATCCCCCTTGTGTACAGTTCCCAGCTCCATCTTTAACTCCCTGGTTAAGCCTGAGACCCGTTGACTTCTCTATCAGACTGGTTCATATACATAGCCATGGAGCTGGGGCACAGGCAGAGGCACAGCTGTACCTTTAGTATAACAGCCACCACAGATGAGGGAAAGGGAAGATGGGACTGCTCAGTTTGTCCTTAAGGAAGCTTTCCTTTTCCAAAAGTAGTCTTAATTGGAGAGAGGTTGTTTTTCTTTCTTTTATTCAAAATAAAATTCACTATTGTATCTTCCCTGTTCCTCCAAGTGATTTCTTTGTGTTCTGAATTTTGTAATCTTTGGGCCGGTTGCAGTGATGGTTTAAATCAGTGTGACTCAGCTAACACTATTTAGCTTCTAACCCATAGTGCTGCAAGACACTCGAGCCCTGACTTATCTCAAACAAATGACTGCTTCCTCTGGAGTCAGTTGAGGCTGCTGGTGTTATTAAAGTGAAGCAGGAGTCTCTGTGTTCAGGTTTAAACAGTAAGGTGATGACACTTCTCTCTTGCTTTTGTTATTTCTTAGAGTTGTTCTCCTTCCTTTTTGGTATGTGTGGTTTAAAAGCAGTCCATCATGTTGCAGACTCTATAAACTGTGGGTTGCTTAATTTGTGTGATTCATAACACAAGAGAAAAAAAGAACCATCATCATTCTTGGTATTACGTCCAGCTCTGTTACCCGCAGCACTGACCTTGAGCAGCTAATGATAGGTATTTAATATATGTGTGTATGTGTATATATAGATATAAATATTCATTATGTGAGGTCTGAGATCGTAAGGGAATGCTGGCAGTGCCAAGTTTTGTTCGATGGTTCAGGCCTCCAGCTGTGCCAAACTCTGCGTTCCTTTAATGTACCATTAAAACAAAACCCAGGCTTTGCTTGAATGTCATCCAGCGTTATTAAGAGAAAGATCAAGCGTAATCTTATTAAGCTTGTCACTCAGAAACCATAAGGGTGCAGCCTTGGTGTGTCTAGTTGGCCACATGTGCGAACAATTTTGCCTCGTGATACTCAAACAGGGGCTGTTACTCTTTAATGAAGGCTGCGAGTAAGAGAGCTACAAATTGCGATGCAACTCGGTGATGTGTGCGCACACACTGGTGTGTTAACAGAGAGGGGGCGAAGGCGTGGATTGTTTGCTTGGATTTTAACATATTCCTCAAGCACGCTTGAAGCCACGTAACCACAATGTTTTTCAGAATCTGTCTTGTGTATTTTGAGGTTTCTAAACTTCCGTAATAACTTTACTCAACTTTTGGATGTGACCATGTGTCAGAGCGGACAGCCGTGTCATGGAAAACTAACAGGATCACTGAGTCTCCCTCTTTTTTGGTTTCACTAGAAGTCTGCTCCCTGGGACAATATTATGAGAGAGATATTCACAGAAATCACGCTTATCTTCATTGTTGCTCCTTCTCCACAATGTTCACAGCTGGGCAGCAGGAGATAGCAGTGAAAACCACTAGTGTTTATACCAGTGTAAAACCAGAGTCATGCAGCGGTGATTCAAATCAAATATTTCTGCTTGCTTGAAATGTGGATGTATATAGAAAATCTGTGTGTTTATACTTTTATACAGAAAAAAAACTAAATTGAAATTAGTCAGGATGTTTGGCCATGTGGCTGGGAATAGATCTGTGTGGGTGGAATTCACAAAGATAAATAGTAACCAGTGGAATGTAGATACACATTTGATGGTCTAATTAGGAATAAATTTGTAATAAAAAGAACTTCTCCGCAGGCGTAGCGTGTACAAATTAGTGCTTCAGGAATACAGCTTTCCATGACTTTTGCTCAATTAAATTTAACATCTGTGAGCAAGGTATCTTTTGTGCACGGGGATGCGGAGGCTTGGCACAACTGTTTGCATGCACGAAATAGCTTACGAATGGAAGTGTTTGCAGGATGGAGCTCATCGCTGCTGGGTTGTGACAAGCCATGACCAGGACAGGTGGCACATGAGCTTGGGAGTGACAACTTTTGTATTCACACAACACCTTTAGAGAATCTCTAAATATTAACATTTAGGTTTTTGTTCTTTTTCCGCTACACAGATGGTCTCTTTGAGAAATAAGATTTACTGACTCTCCTAGGAGAGTCTTTACCATTCCTGGCTAGAAACCCCCACTCCTTCCTACCACAGGACGGTTAGCCAAAGGACTGTTCATCCTTCCCAAAGCATTTCTTTCTTATGTTTTGCTTTTAAAGAAAGAAAAAAATAATAAAGAAAAGACACAGCCGAGGAATCTCCTAACACTATAAAAATATTGTGGTCAAAGTACCCTATGGAGATTCTTTTTCTAATTTATACCAAGATCAGTAGGGTTAAAGCTGATCTGATCTGATCCATCATTCCCAGGCAGAGTTGATCCTGAGTTATGGCATTTAGGTGGACCAAGATGGGTACTTTCAAGCCCAGTTTTCTGTTATTCCACAGCCTTGGCCCTGCTTTGCACTTCAGAAGAGACAGATATCCAGATCTAGGTAGTCTAGATCTCTTTCCACGCCACATGTATTGGAGGGTCTTGCAACACCATGTTAAGCACCTTAATAAATCCCTGCGGAGTCTTCCTGCCTTCCTTCTCTCCTCAGGGCCAATAGTTCGTTGTTTTGATCTGCCTTGTTTTGTGGTTTTGCTTCCTGGTTTTAGAGCAGGCATGACTCAGGCAACCAGCCTTGAGCTTGGAGTGCAAGGCGGGAAGCAAGTCCACCTCCTGAAATGCCACAGCAGCGGCATCTACACCTGGTGACACCAATCGGAAAGGGTTTTGTGGACTTCTAGGGCTTGTTTCTCCTGTTTTCATGGAGGAAAGGGCTGTCCATTTCCTGCACTGGTGAGGCTCACCATGAATGGTGCAAAGGCATCCTTAGCTGAATTAAAAGGCTCAGAAAGATCTTTTAGGAGAGGTTGCCTCTGTGTTGCTGAGTAGATTTGGAGATGCCTGGTGTAATTCAAAGGCAAATAATCTGTATAACACAGAGCTGTTTTCAATGGAGGTATTAGCTCAAACCTTGAAAGTCGTGCAGCTATGCTAAACTGCCAGATAAAACCACAGAGCAAAACTATGTGCAATTGCTTTGAATTCATGATCAAGGACAAGCTTGGAAACGTGCTTGCTGCAGTGTGCTCCGCTGCATGGCAGAAGAGAAGGGGTTGAGTCCAAACTGGAGAGCAGGTTGGAAGTGTCATGGAAACCCAGAGACTCAGCGGCAACACGTCTCAGCAAAACCAGCAAGAAGAGGGGACACATATCTGGGCACAGCTGAGTTGGGGTCCGTGAGCCCCATGGAGACCTTCCCTTCAGATGGTGATGGAGGTGCCATTGAGTATGCCTTGCCTCCAGTTGTTCGCATTGATGGGGCAGCCTCGGAGTGCCACCGGCACTGTGCTGGTTAACTGAAAGAAAAAGCTATTTCCAGGTTTGGGTGACTTCACCTCACCTTATTCGCAGCCTGATTTGGGAACTTTCTGGAGTGTTTTTCTGCAACAACAGTGACATCCAGTGGCCAGCTGGATTTTTCTGGGAAAAGCATGAACCATAAGCGATCTTAATGTGAAGCTTTTATATTTAAAAAGATAATAACTAAGGAGGATAGGTTTTGGTTTTCTTGAACTGTTTCCTTTTTTAAAAATTCTGGTAAAATAGCTTCTGTTTTCCTCTGCCAGCAGGGCGCTGCTCGAGAAGTGGCTAGAAAGCATCAGTACTCTCTGTTCCAGCAGTTTGCCCTATGTCCATAAATGTCAGGGGGCCAGCAATTTGCTGAGGAATCGCTGTGTTTTGTGCGATGGCATCACCACATTTTTCGGTTGTGAGACATCCACAATCCAAATAAGCCACCAGAACGGGGCTCCTGGAGAAGATGAAGAAACCAGTGTAGCCTGTAAAATAGATGAATGTAAGGTCAAAACCAGAAAGAACAACCAAGGATCCGTGTCCGGCCAGCTGGGAGCTTAGATTTGTGGTTTTCAAACAGAAAATGACAGCCTGTCTTGTAGTCTTTTGCAGCAGTTTCACAGATTTGACATACGTTGCCCCTGACTAACTTTCCTGGCGTGGTTGAATTTCACACTAGAGCAAGGTTACAATGGGTTTTTAATTTGGTTTAGAGCTGTGCCTGTGCAAACTGGAGGAACTGGTGAGAGCTTAATGAAACGATCAGTGGGCAGGTTCAAAACAAATACGGGGAATTGCTTTCACACTGTGTGTAATTACGTTGCAGCCAGAAGATATTGTGGAAGCCAAATGCATACATGAGGCCAAAGAGGATTAGACAAATTCAGTAGTCCAGCCCTGGAAGTCACTAAACTTCTGATTCCCAGAGCCTGCAATGATATACCACGTCCTCGCCACTATTTATTTCTTACAGAAAGCTGCTAACTGTATCCTTACTGCCTGCCAGAAACCTTTGCCTAAGGTGGGCGAAGATGCTGCATTTCATAGTACTGGCTGCGCCCTAAGAAAGGCTGAGATCCCACAAGATCTGGTCCTTGCTGGGCCGCGCCTCAGAAATGTCTCCACAAGCTCTGTGAGATACTCTGCATGCAAAAAGACTTTTTTTTTATTGACCAAGATGCTTTCCAAAGCTTGAGGCTGCCCTGAGCTCAGACTCCGTCAGGTCATTGTAGGTGTTTCAGTAACACATTCACAGTTACCTTCTTTCAAAGCACATGAGTGGAGCAGGGAGGTATGGAAACAGGTTTTCTCCCCCCTGCCCCAACCCTTGCCTGGCTTTGGCAAGCAGGTCCATGCGCATTCCAGGCTAGTTTGGGATGGCTCGAGGGATTTGCGATGGGATATGAAACACTTCACTTGGAGGCTACCTGCCTAGTGCCGGCTGTTGGGACTTTAGTGCGGTGGGTGTCCAGGGGGCCAGGCGGAGGCTTACATGAGAAGACCTGATAACTTTGGTTCAGATGGGAGCATGTTGTCTACGTCAGCCAGGCTGCGAGCACACTAACAAGGCACCTTGGGCAAAAAATGAGATCGGATTTCTTTACCGATTTCCTCACTGCTTGAGGTGTTGACGACGCTCAGCAAAGAATACTGTACGTAAAGATAGTGCGTTTCATACCAGACCATGTGCGTTTAGGTGATGCTAGTCTCAGAGATGTCTCAGCACCCTGAGAATACTCTTGGAGATGCTGTATTTTCTCTAGGTTTTTCTCAGGCTCTTCTTCTTGTCTCCTGCTGCAGTGGTAGGGATGGATGAAGTTCCCAAGATTTTGTATGTTGGCCCTGTCTGTTGGAGAGGATACATGAGGAACACGGACACACATGTTTCCTGTCACACAGCTCCATGGCTGGTACACACCTCCTGTCACACCTTCTATCACATCTTTGTGCAGAAAGGTGTACTCCCAACAGCCTGATTCAGTGAGGAGCATGCATCTTAAAAAAATTAAAAAGAAAATCCCATGTAGTCGTAGGCATTCTGCTACAGGGGGAAATGACACTAACCATCCTCCATGCAGTGTCTCAGACTGGGCAAGCCCTGTCTTCACTCACAGGAAAACCTGGGGACAAAATAACAGGCAAAAACCTTTACTTCAGTCATCCCTACGCCATTTTCTTCTTGCAGATTTCTGATCCTGGTAAGTTGTTCCAGTTTATACCAGCAAACACAACAAATACACTTCAGAAAATAAACACTTCAAATCTGTAGGCTTTGTTGCTTAACCTCCAAGGGACTTTTTTCTTAGCATAGACAGGATTGAATTCATCATATCTCAAACATACTGGGATGAAGTAATAGGATATTATAAGCTGTTCATCCACCTCCCTCTGCACTTTCAATCAGGATCCTTGATGTCTAGCGAGTTATTTCTTAAAGAATTAATACTGAAAAGGTCATCCTCTGTTGGACCTTCTCTATGTGGAAAACTCCTCTAATGCCTTGTAAGTAAAAATGTAATGCCATGTGTCATATAAGAATGTGATACAGCCTGAAAGGCTTCATAACAAACCAGAGCACAATGTCTAGCACAGATCAACAAACCTTCCCCTCCCTTGTAAACTCTGCCATGGCAAGAAAGGTGGGGGACAGGGCAGAAGAGGGAAGGATGGGCTCTGGGAAGTGTTCAGGAGCTTCTAGGCAGTGGTAGGGTAGCTTGGTGGGCCATCATGACATGTCTCATAGATGCTGAGGCTAAAGGAGCTATTTAAACTCACATGGTTAATGGAAAGAGAATTGCACAGAGAGCTTATGTCCTTCCCAAACCTGGTATTAGAGATGCTGGAATGAATTGCCCTGTGGAGGTGCCCATCCTCTCCAGTGAGACTGACCAGCTTAGATTAGTCACTTCATTTTGAAATGTCTGAAGCAGCTATGAACTCTGTTGTTGTGTTGGTCTGACACAGCTCAGTCATTGCTGTGGTCTGACGCAGAGGCCAGAGGAGATGCTTGGGAGGTGACCTCACTTCAGTTCTCGCTTGTGTTGTTTTTCTTAACCTAAGTGAAACAGCTGGCTTCAAGAAAATGTAGGGTTTTGTAAAAAAAGTATATATATATAAATTTATTGTTTTCCTCATCATATTTTTAGGGCTAGTTTGCTAGGCAAGGTGTACAAAGTCTTTGCAGATAGCACAGAACTGGATGGCTGAGCCCACGTGATGGCACCAGTCCCAAAATGTTAAGCTCAGTCCCGTCTTGTGCTGAGCTTGTTGAGGGATTTGCATTGCACTCCCGGCCACTTCCAGAGAAGGATTCCCAGTGCGTGACATTTGGGTACCTCCAGAACACCTCCTTGCCCTCAACAGGAGGGATGCTCAGAGGGGCTAAGCAAAGAGGAAGAGGAGAAGGAGGGAGACATGAGAGGGTTTTATTACATTGAGAGCCAGCAAGAAAACAGAAGGCGGCTGTGTGAGTCTGTCTGTCCTTCAGACTGAGAAGCTCTGAGTATGGTATTGCATTGCAGTTCTCAAAGACACCCCAGGGAAACACAAATCTGTGCTCCATTACCCTGGCTTCAGACTGGAATAACCCCCTCAACTTTTGGCCCCTCATTGCACCAGTCTCCCCACAACTACGGTGTGGCCTTTCTCCAGAGCTTATTCTGTGAGTGCTCATGGACGAGAGGGAAGAGGGGTGATTACATGCAAGGGAAGAAGGAAGGAGAGCCATAGGGGGATTGCTGGACGCTCAAAGTGCTGCACATTTAGGCCTTTTATGTTTTATTGCTTTCCTTCCCGTGACTGTCCAAAAGTGGCTATGAGTCAGTTCCTCACAACTGTGGAGAATAACATCAAACACGAGAGGGAAAATGATTTCTCCATCTGCCTTGGAGAAGGGGTGGCGTGATGTAAGGAGGCTATGATGAAAGCCTGCTTTACAAGACCATTGCACGTGGCTCGTACAAAGTATTTTTTAAGGCATGCTTTGGGCTTGGGCGCTGCTGCCAAACAGGGGAAGAACAAAGCTCATTCCCTGCATCCCCAGCTCTCTTCCCCAGCCTTTTGCATAACGCTGACATTTACAAGTGCAAAACCATGTCCTGCAGCCGAGCAAAAGCCAGCAACCTGGGGCAACAGCCTTTTCTGAAAGATGGGGTGCAGAGCTCCTGGCTTTGCCTGAGCACCGAGCACCTCCCTGGCAAGGACATTTGGGGTAGCATCAATAGACCTAGTGGGGGTGGTCTCTGAGGCTGCTGAGTTTCTGCGGGGTGCCAGTTCGCTCACCCATGAGATTGCCTCTTGTAGCATCTATTGTCTGTTTTTGTCTGGTTTTGAGCACTGTTACTGCCCAGGAGTTGCCCCAGGGCACTCTCAGTTCTGTGCTCTATCTTTGAAATTCTCTTTCTCTTTGGGAAGCCCACCCGCAGCTCTTGATTTGAACCTGAATACCGGCCTCCAGGAAGCTTTTGTTACATCTGGTCGGTCCGAGGTGTGGGTAGGGATGCATTTGGGCTGCTGATGGTACATACACTGCATGACTCATCCTCCGGCATGCAGTATGGCTCACACTGCGTCATACTAACTGAGGGAGGTGGGGGGACACTGGAGTCCTTCCAGTCATTCCCAGAAAGTGCTCCTGCTGGATCCCCACAAGTATTACTTTTGTTGGTGTTATCAGTAAAATCTAAAATTAAACTTTTCAGGCAGTCCTGGCATCATACTCATCACTAGATGCTGCGTATCACCCACCTAATCTGTTACCTGGTATCATTCTTTATATATACTCTGATAAGACACTTAACATTAGAAGGGTGCTTGGGCTGGATGAAACTTTTAGATACGTGTAGATCCAATGTGCAAAAGCAAGATCTGTGAGCAAATTCAACTTCTGCTCCTTGCCAAGGTGCACTTGAGATACTGATTCAAGGCAATCCCTTCCACTAGAGTGAGATTTCAGGCAAGTAAGTGGTTTGGGAAGAATAGAGGAGCAATCCTCTGGCAGTGATAGTAGTCCAAATCTGAGTCATCATGAGAAAGGGTGAAAGAGCCTCCAATTTTTAAAGGATGATATTCATTAGCAAAGAATGGCTAGGTGCAGCGATAGAAACAGCTATGGTGCTGGAGGAAGAGTGGAAAGGAGTGAAAAGTTTGGAGAGTTTATCCACAAAACTGGTTCCCCATCATAGGTCTGTGACATCTGCCGTGGCAGGAAATAGTAATGTAGGATGTCTTGTGGTTCCCCCAGTAAATTCATGCTGTAATCCAGAGACCATTGGGTTAGAGTCATATCCTATAATGGAGCAATTAGCAAATTCAGATGAAATTAATTGCCTGAACTGTTTGCTGTAGCTCTTTACTACAGCAGCTTCTTGACCTGTTTGTTATTCAGCTTCCGAAATACTCAGTTTTCTGACCATTCTCAGAATAAGAGAAGTGGAGGCATACTTTTGGAGGCAGCAAGCAAAGGACCCACTGAGTATCTGCCCCACCTGTGAACGTGCAGCTTTTGGCATTTGCTTTTTCGCCTACGCTAATTCTCGTGAAGCCCAACTGCCATAAACGCTCTGGTGGTGCCAAGAGGCTTGAAAATCGGCATGGAGAGAGAAGGAGGAATGGAGACTGCCGCCTCCTGATTGCAAAGCAGCCTGAGGTCTAAATGGTAACAAAACGTTATACATAACGTCTGATTCACCGTGTGGAGAATGTAAAGAATTGAGACCTCCCGACACAGTTTACATTGGCCCTTTTTATGACTAATTGTGCAGAAAATAGCTCTGCTTGTAGTGTGCATGGAAACAGTTCAGGTTTCTGCTGTGTGTCAGCTAATGGGCTAGCAAGGCTTTTTTAGCACAACTTCAAAGGCTCTGGCAATGGAGGTCCTTTGTGAGGGAATTATCTCCTGCTCCTTTGTACCCCTTTATCCTTCTAAGCCATGGAATAAAGAATTGTGAAACAAAGAGACAAAGTAATTTGTAGTAGATCTCTAGACCTAGATAAAGTACATAACATTTGCTTAAAAACATTTTTTCTGTCTGCCATCAAAACAAGGTTCTATTCTGTGTAGTTCATTTAACTTTTGAGGGATGCAACCTTACGCTTGGGTATGCTATTGATGGAGGTCACCAGAATGTCTGAAATGGTAAAGGAGAGCTTTAGTTTCTGCGGTCAATTAGAAAATACGTGGCTGTTACTGTTACAGTTGGCTGAGAAGTGTATTTCTCTCCGCCTCAGGATATTCCACTAAGAAAGGAAGAAAATCCATTTTTTTCAGTTGTGCGTGTGCATGCACAAGCTTTAAGGAAACCATGTATTTTTCACCTTTTAGTAAAAAACCAAAGTGGTTTATTCTTTCTTTCTTCCAGTGAAAAATGAAACCCTGGGGAGATAAGGAAATGCATTACATGCATCTGCTTTGTGTAGTCCAAAGCACAGTTCTTAATTAAAACAAAACACAAAGCAGGGATGGAAGATGTTTGATTAATGTTAGCAACCATGCTGTATAACATGTCCTTCCAGTGTCTCTAGATCCTCTGTCCTAAAAAAACCAAGATGAGTGAGTGAAAGGAGAATAATCTTGGCCTCATCAAATTTAAGGAAGAAATTCCCCTCAAGTGCAGTGAGCCACGCAAGCCATTCCACTGCATTTATGTTCCAACTGCGAAATGACTCTGTGTTTAGCACTGGGTCTTGCCTGCCAGCAAATCCCATGAGTATCTCCCTATCCTTAGAGAGTGGAAGGACTGCATCCACAACTTTCTTGATGATTTTTTTTTTTTTTTAACTTAAACTGTTAGGAGAGGCTGTACCACGTATCTCCGTGTCCAAGAACAGACTTTCACTTCAAGTCCCTGTCTAGAAAATCTTTTATGTCTACTTTCTCTCCTCTTCCCATACGTGCATGGATGTCCTGAGGCAGTTGGTGTTCTGACCTCTTGGATCCAGTTTTCATCAGCTGTCAAGGTAAATTTGGTTAATACTGCAGGAACAGTTTATTCAGGTTTAGACTGAAGAGGGAATAGTGATGGAGAAGCAAGAACATTCCACTGTCTCTGTCTGATATGTCTCAAGATACACTAACTTTTCAATAGTTATACTTTCTTGATTTTTTTTTTGAATGAAAATTTTCAAGCCAGACAGAGAAATTTTTTAAAGTTTTTAGCAGAAGCATACACACACACACGTATATATATACGAAACATTAATTTTTAATATCTGGAAATAAAAATTAAATCCACTGATGTTATAAAAAAAACCTTGGTCAATTATGACATACTCTGTTTGCATACATGTGCAGCCAGAGGCTGGGGTTTGATGGTTTTTGCTGAGCTAGTCCTTGCTGAGCTTAATTGTCTCTAATATACAGGTTAAGTTGGTTTTCATTGCATGGCGTAAGCTGTCGAATGTATTACGTTGTTGTCACTATTTAACAAGTGAATGTGACTCCAGTTGTATGTGACTAGAGTCACGTTATGTAAGAAATTTCTCATATAGAAAATTTTCCTGGATTTTAAAACTGGGAAGGATAATTATGATGGACTGAGCAGCAGGAGGCAAGCCAAGACATTTCTTCCAGGAATTCTTTAACCCTGGAAGTACAGCAATGGCACAAGGGGGTTTTCATGCTTCACTTTACCCACCTGCAAAGTCCACAAGGTGGACCTCCCAAGTGCCACCTTTTTCCGTAAATCTTCGTCTTACATATATCTCTGATCTTGTGGAGGAGCTCCTTGCTCCCAGTCGCTGTTGGGAAGAGATGTCTGTGCTGGGTGGGAAGGCTGCTGGTTCGAGCACATGTACTTTCAGTTTTTCCATCACTGAGGTAGAGCGTGACTTCAAGTTGCCTGTACTGTGCCTGATGAGATAATGAGTTGGCCACAACAGCGTTGCTGTGATGTAAAATAAATGCATATAAAAGCAGTCACAGTACGTGAATTCTGACTGAGCAGAGAAGTTAAGACAAGTAGAAGGCAGAGCTGGTCGGTATAAAAATCTTGCAATCGGGTGGAAAGGATGTATTAACAGGGGAAGCTGATGGTGAGATGGGTGGTGATTTACCCAGATGTACATGGGATAACACAAACAGGAAAATTTTAAGCAGAGTCTAAAGATAAGGCTTTGCAAAGCTGGCTTGTGCCATGTCCTAGCAGTTGTTAAATCTTCAGAATTATTTGGGGGGTCAGCTTGAAGTTGTTTAGTTTTGAATTGTTTTGTTTGGTTTTGTTTTCCCTTGGTTGAACTGCAGCAATGAAAATATTTTAGTATGTGTTCATTTGTGGACCTAACATGAAATAACTGTGTTCACTTTCAAGTTTTTAATGAAGGTATTTATTTATTCAGGGATTTGGAGGTGGGTGAGTGAGGGGTTTATGGAAGCTGGTATTCCTTCATGTTAGGAAGGGCAAAATTAAAGAAATAAGTCTTGGAGCTGAGAGGATGGAGGTTTGTGATACAGAAATTTAGTCCCTGGTCTCAGAAGAGGCCCTGGGGACATTCATTCCCCACACGGGTGCATTTTTGGCTTGGCAGGAGCCACCCCTTTCCTGTAATTCCAGTTCAAATCCAACACAAACTCCTGGATAGCTGTAGGACAGTTCCCAAGAGAAAGGGGTATGGCAGAGGACTGAACACCTCAGGGTGGCTTACCCTGTGGAAACACACATCTCACCATGCTTACGTTCTTCTGCCATCCTGCACAGCAGATCACCAGTCCAACGAGCTAGCAGCTTTCACCATGCTCTCCACGCAGAGGGCAGGAATGGGAAGCCCAGGAGGTCTTTTGGTCTTCATCCACCACTTGAAGGGACTGGTGGGCTTTCCTGAAGAGATGACGGTCCAGACATTTTGTAGATTAGGAATCAGAGCTGCTGTATAGTTACATTTTTTCTGGGTTTAAAGTGGTTAAAATTAGGTTATTTTGTACTGTTATGATGTCAAAGATTTGCTGGATTCAGGACAATTGTTTACATTAAGAAATCTCTTGGCATTTAAGACTTTGGTTCAGAAAAAGTAGAGTGTTGTACCACAGACTCAGAAACATCTCTGACTTTGACACTTTTGACTTTGGTTCCTCAGTGTCACTTTGCCAGTGACAGAACGAGGACCTTTGTTTGCCTTGGCCACTGCATAAAAAACCAGGATATGATCAAATCCAGTTAATCACTCACAAATGTCTCATTTCTTGAATCTCTGAGGGTGTGTAACACATTTTTGGGACTGCTCTCTGCTCCTTTGGCTTTTGTTATAAGTAAGTTAGTCAGGGGAAAATCAAATTTTGAGTTTTCTTAAAAGGAAGTGGAGGAATCCTGGAACACACTAGGGCTCTGCAAATGTACGTTTAATCATTTAAAGAAATGTCTTTTGGCTAAAAGCTCTTACCAGCGCTTGCAAGTTGCACTAAAAGCCATACGACTACATCATTCCCACAACTGATGCGAATTAGCGCCCTTGTTGGCAGTGTAAGCAGAGTGATGCAGGCTTAGTGAATACTAGGGACTGAATTACTCTCAAATTCATAGCGACTTTGTGCAGTGTGGGTGAAGTGTCCTAGGGGTGACTCTGCTGGCGGTTACGCCAGCTCCTTACACAGTGGCATGCGTGGAGAGAGACTCGGGCATGTCCTGCCTGCCTTGTTCTTTCTATTAAAAGCGTTTGGCTCTGCTGCGGAGCCGGGCAGTTGCAGACACCTCCTGCAAACACTTAGACTGTGCTTAAGGCAAACGCACGCCCTCCAAGCAGCAGCAAACCAGAGGAGCGCGTTTTCACAGGGGGCACGTGGTGGAACTCCCTGCTGCAAGATGTCACGGGGCAAAAAGTACGTGGAGGTAGAGGCTTGAGCACATTTGCGGTGAATTGGTCTATTCAGAGCTGGCAGTGAGACGCGATGACCTGGGTGTAAATGGGGGTCACCCAGCCATGTAGAGCTGGAAGCTAATGGACATACTGGGGGAGGATCGTTCTGTCCTTTCCCAGTGTTATTCACGTATATATTTATATAGCTTTAATATTCACCGTGGGACGCAGTTGGAGATAGGTTATTGGCCTATGCGGATTTTAATAAACCTGTTAGTGGAGTTCTTGCCTCCTTACTTTATACCTCTAACCCATCCCGAAAACAATGTTGGACTCTGACAATAAGTTGAAAGCTTTGGAGGGATTACACTGCCTTATTGAGTCTGTACCCAAAGCCCTTTGAGGGCTCCCATTGACTCCAGTAGGATTTGGTTCGGACCTCAAGTGTATAGGACTCCCTTAAGTAAACTCTTTCAAGGCCCATACGTGCTACAATGCTTATTCGGCTCTTTGTTACTTCTGTGAAAAGGAATGCGACCTTTACACTTCTAGCAAAGAGCTCTGCTTTACAGGACTAATTCTTCGCATTTTGGGAGAGATAAGGTTACCATCCCAGCTCCTCCAACCCTGCTGTGCAGGTGGCTGAGCAATTCCTGAATCACTGCCACTTTAGGTAGATGAGCACTGAGGGGGCAGTACAGCAGCTTCAGAGCTTCTTCATAAGCAGATGACCATGAACGATGGTGGGTAGGGTGGACATCTGGGGTTGTAAGTTGTTCCAATTCACAAGTCAGAACCCTAGGAATATTTTCACCACTGCAAAGTCATTCTAATATCCATGCTAGAAGTTCATTTAGTCCATGCACGTACTAAAAACGGCCACAGTGGAAGACGAGACTAGCAATTCATCTAGTTTTTCTTTTATCCACCCAGTCACTTCGCCATGTGAGGGCAGGGGGGGTTAGATAAGATGGAAGAATACCATATCAGGCTGTACACTGTCTTTTCCCCTGGCCATTGCCAAAGGCTGCAGTAAGCTCGTGGTGAAGAGTTGAGTCTGAATTCCAGCAAATTGTGTAATATTCCTTTCTTGCTTTTGAGCTGGTCTAGCTTCTGGTAACTTTGCCTCCCAAACCTGTTGTTCCAGCAGGAGAAACTCAAGTGAGTGAGAGGAGCCATTTGATTGACAGTGCTATTTTCTTACCTGTATTTTAGGTCACTTCCTGGGTAACAACACTGTGATTGATGTACTGAGACAAGCAGGATTTGAAGTGGAGCACACCCCTCCTGGACAACCAATTGGAAAGTAAGCAGCTGCCCACAAATTATTAATAATTTTCTCTCCTCTTTTTTCTTTCCCTTTGTCTGTGAGTAAGCAAGATTATTGCATTACTATAGGAGGTGGGTAAAGGGCTGAGGAACCTTTCTTTCCCACCCAAGTTCCAGACAAAAAGTGGATTGTAAAGCATCTGTAGTGTGAGTTTGGAAACAGATGGAGCCTCAGTGGCTGTTTTTTTTTTCACTATTGGACGTTATTCATATCACAGCTGCTTAACTGCACCAGATGAGAAGCACCACAGTTTCTTTCTGTTTTCAAGAAACCTCTTGTCATGCTCATTTTCCCCCATAGCTGTTTTGTCTTTTTCTCTCCATGGGGTTTTAGTTGCTTCTCCATTGCAGGGCAGTAGACTGCCACCAATTTCATTTTTCAGGCCTCTCCGTCAGGCTGCTCTTCTTCAGGTTGGGGTTTCAGTTTTGCCTGAAAGACCAGATTTAATGTAGCAGATGCACCTTGGAAAGTGTGTAAGGTAAAAAGTTATATTCCCTGATATTCTCCATTCATCTGATCAGGTAAAGCAGGCAAGAAGGATTGATTGCCAGGCTCTTGGCAATGTCCATTAGGATAAAATATAGCTCAAAATTGTCCTCAAGCGGTGAAACAGACTTCCTTCCTCCCCTAGACTTTTGTCTTTCCTGGCCATTTAGACGAGGTCTCTGTCTAAAGATACCGTAGACAAGAAAACTGGGAGGGATGGTGGGAAACCATCTAGCTTTGCAAAGTTAAGCTTTCCCCTACATTCTGCAGATAAAAATTGGCTGAGATTGCTCTGTCATAGGATTGTTATCCTCATTAGGAGAAAGCATTAGCAGCATGCTCCTGTCCCTGGTGGGCAGACGTGACGTGGTCCAAATATGAGGTGAGTTTCAATATGGAGGATTAATCGCAGGGCTAGTAGACTGTGTCTGAAAAAGCTATGTTTAATATAGTAGGAAAATCTGGCTGATCTAACCTTGTTTGTGAAACACCCGCAATGATTCATATAGAATATAATATGGCTCAACTGTACATAAGTGTCTTTGACAGGGCATTTGTCCTAAATGGTTATTGGAATACGTTGAGCAATAAAAGCAGAGTCTTAAATAACAGTGGGGAAAAGAGGAAGAAAAAGCCATCAAACACAAGGAAGAGCATATATTCAGAGGAGGTTTAAGAAGCACTGTGGAAGAGAGAGAAAAATCAACATGGCACAGGGAAAAGCATTAAACACTGTAACTCGTTGGAGCTGCAAATCGTGGCTAAAATCATCAAAAATGCCTGTTTATAAAAATACAGCAGAACAGAAGAACCAAGCAAACAATACCAAAACTGCTGAGGTTTACCTTTCTTAGGTTTCTGCCAAAGAAACTTTCCTTGCAGGGAAGCAGGCGCTTTCCGCAGCCATTTTCATTTAGTTGAAAGTATCATCTCCCCATTAAAATTATTTCAACTGGAAATTCTAAAACTATTAATTTATTGGCTGTTTGCAAGCCCTTGAGAAGAAAGAAAGATACAGTAGTGTGAGAGATGTCCAAGAATAGTCTCTGCTCTTTATGGTCTTGGGATATGTCTTGAAATAACATGATGGGGCAGGAAACTTGAAACAAAGCCAGCGCTTGATGTTGACTTATTTGCAAAAAGGGGCACCTCTGTGTATGCATTCCGCCACCTTGGCAGCAGAGTCTCTTGTTCATGATGTCTTCCCTAAAATTGTCAGTCCCTGGGGAAAATATACTTGAAAGCAAGTGGACTTGGACTTCTGCCTGGAACGATGCATATGTCCTCAGCTGAATTATCCTACACTTGCTAGCTTCTGTTCCCAGCTCCAGAACAGAGTGTTGGGCAGATTGGTCCCTTTGTGTGGACTAGTACCCTAATTTCAGTGGTGTCTGTCCATAACATTGAACATACAAAACTTTATTAAGGGCTATACTGGTGTGCGTGAGCACTGGGTTGAGTTGGGAGAGAGCATATGGTTGTATTCTATAAAGATTAGATGCTCTGCTGATGGACGTGTTCCTCTGGTCTGATGATCCAGACAGGTCAGCCAGTTTTAGAGGAGAATACAGAAAGAAAAAGAAATTGCATGGTAAAGAAATACAGAATTGCCACTAAATTGCATCATTCAAGGTGCAGAAACAGTAGAAGATTGTAGAAAGTTTATATAGTCCATATAAGATTATAGTCTATATAGTATAAATAGAAAGTTTAAATAAAGAAAATTGAAATATATTCACAGGAAACAGCTTGCTGCCTTCAGAAAAAAAGAAACTTCCAGACCTGCACATCAGGATCTGTATCTTCATTGTCCTACAGCTGGGGCTGTAGCCACCAGAAGTGCTTGGGGCTCCCCCTCCTTTTTAGAATAGCCAGTATTTTACAATTTCTGTCTGAGTTGCAAAAGACTGTCTAATCAAACACAGTTATGACAGAAGTTGACAGCATACTCAGAAAGCATGGCCAGTTCATTGCTGTCACATTGGGGTTACCTTGCTGTAGTTCAGACTCTTAAGGAACCTTGCATTTTTGTCTAGCGTTCTTCTTTTGCTCTCCTCTTTCCTTTTTAAATGGTGAAATAAAACCGTTTGAAAACAGAAAGGCACAGAAGAGGAACCATGTCGGGGTAGTGGCTATACTAAACGTGTGTATACATAGAATAAACAAGTAGAAACTCAATAAATTTTGAGCTGCCTGCAGGCAGAAATTGTTTTCTGGATCATAGAGCTGCAAGTGTTTTCATCTTGATTCTTGTGGAGCCATACATGAAACAAGAGGTATTTCTCTCCTCTGCTGAAACCTAAAAGAGATATTTCTGCTTTTCTTCCAAATAAGTTGTACAAGGGAGTCAAGCCCACTGCGTTGCATTCTGGCACTGACAATTGAAAAACTGGATAGTGTTCAGGGAAGATCAGCTGGACTCTAATGTAGACATTGGTGGGGGTGGACAGCACAGGGCAAAAATGCAAGGGGTTTAAAAAAAATGAAGCAGCTGCATGCTTATGTTTTGGCCAAGGAAATTCAAAAAAAGGATTGTTGTGGACAGATTGTGCCCAGAAGGACCAAGAAGAACAGGTTGAGCTGGCACAGAGGAACGTTTGGAAGTATACCACATTGAAACCGAGGGTGGGTTTGGATGAAAATCAACGATTTCTTGACAGTAAGTTGCGGGACAGTCTTTCTCAGGTTACGTCAGAAGCCCCATTATTTGAAACAATTAAAGTAATTTCAGCAAAACACTCATGCTACATCCTACTTACTACCAATGCTGCCTTGCCAAAAAAGCAAATAAGATTTTTCTTTAGTATCTCTGTTCCTAGAATAGTATGATTTATTAGGACTGAAATGATTAGTAGTCTGAGCTATACTGTTTGATAATAATGAAGCAGTGGTATCATAAATAGGTGGGGTAGTACGGTATTGACGTTTCAGCTCTGCCATCCATTTCAATTTCAGAAAGGACAAGAGAATATCTTTTTAGAAAATAACTAGTACTGTTCCTGTGTATCAGAAAAGCCTTGGGAAGAGTGAAACAGGACAAAGACCAAAGCTGTTTATGCTTTCAGTTATGTACAGGCTGGGATAAAACCAGAAGATTGTTGGCTTCCTCTGTCCAAAATGCTAAGCATGAGTTGTGAAATGGCTGCTCTTTAAGCCGACCAAAATGAAGACCTGGAATCTCACATTCGTTTAGTGACAAGCCCAAATTTGAGCCAAGTTCTCCCTTTCTTAAGGTACTGGGGAAAAGTAAAGTAAGACCTTGGCAGGCGAGAAGAGATAGCCAAGACATGGAGGGGTTTAACAGCTCCAGAGTCAATGAACTGGCAAAGAAAAGTTCATATACAGTACATTTAGCTGGCGTGGTGCTACTTGGGAGCTCTCACCAGCTGGATTTCTGAAATCCCCTAGCTCCTGTTGGTCTGCCTGGTGATGACCTTCCTGAGCCTCTTCTAGAATCCCACCAGCTGCCTATTGAAAGTACCTTCTTTAAAGCTTGATACCTTTCTGCAAAAGAAACCTGGTTTTACTCAGCGTGCAGAAAAATGTCATAAACACTTGAGAACTTATCCTTACATTGGCTTCATTTGTTTATTTTGTTGCCTGAGGGAAAGTGTCACAAGTTTGTTTGCCTGACAACCTTCAGCAGCGTTCGTATTTGCTTCTCATTTTGCTGGCTGTCCTCCTTGTTCCCCAGTAAAGGCATTGGAAGATGAACGGCTGAATCAGTATCTCATTGCTGTGCTCTGAGATAAGAAAGGCAACTTTTTTTTTGGTGGGGCTTCTGCCAATTGGCCGTCTTTGCCCATCTCTGTCTTCAGAAAGCAGGGCTGCGTGCTTGCGGTGGGGAGAGAGGAGGAGATGGGGGAAAGTTTCCCCTCAGATGGATTCCAGTGACTTGAGCAGATAAAGGGCCACAGCTGCTTCACATTTAATTGGAAACAGACAAATTGCAAGATCAGTCCCGGAAGCACCTGTGTCCATGATGACTCTATTGTTACTGGGTTCTCAGAATCGGCTCTGACCTTCCGCCGCACGCCAAGCCCTGATGTACCGCACACCGTCTCCTCGGCCAGAAAAACACGCGGCAGTGCTCATTTCCATCAAACTGCTCTTTCGGATATTTTGCTCAATGCTACCTTCGTTCAGAATGGGAGAATTCAGTACAAGCTTTTATTTCTGCCCATATTGTGGGCAGTGGGCAGTGTTTATTGTGAACTCGCTGAGCTCTACTGTGGAAATTAATTACCCTTCCTCCTTATATTTGAACTTCCTGGCCCGGTTGAAGCAACATGTCTTTGCTGTTGTGGCTTCTTTCTTTCCTTCTTTCTGAAGCAAAGACCTTGCTCCTTCACCTTTTCCTGTAGCATCCTACAGGTGTGACGCCGGCTCCCCTACTCAGCATTGTCTTTGGTGGAAGTTTCTCAGCTCCACTATGAACACTTTCTTGTTCCTCATGGGATGAAAGCCCACCCAGTCCACACAGTGATGCAGCCTTTCCACTCCATCAGGATCCATAACTTTCCAGAGGTGATATGCGGGGATGGGAAAATGTTTGACGTACCATTCTGGGGCTGCGGGGAATGTTAAAAGTGCTAGTTCAATAGATTACATCGCAGAAATTTACAGATGCCATCAGAGCCATCAGGAGGCTCCCAGCAGTTGCCAAGTTCCTTGGGATTCCTAAGCAACTTGGGCTTTCTACTGCCAGCCTGGCAGGGTTACTCTGCTCTGCTTAGCTGTTAATGGTCAAGATGTGTTTGGGAGAAAGTTACGTTTGTAGTGGAATAAGTAAGATTTTATTTAGAAAAGAGAGAAATGAAAAAAAAAATAGAGCTGGGACATTTTCATTGGGAACAAGTGAGTTAATTGGGAAAAAAAGAAGCGCTGGGTAGATGTTAGCCCGTTCTGGATCTCATCTCTTCTGAGACAGGGAAAAATGCATACTTTTCTTCTTTTTTTTTTCATGTGGGTGGAATAATCTCCCCGTTGGGATGCTGCAGTTCTTCTTAATCCTATTGTAAACCTTTGGATCTTTCACTTGATCTGAGCCTGAAGATCATACTCCCTTCACTAGCTTCCTTCCCTCAGAAGAAAAGCAAACCCATTATTTAGGGAAGTTTCTCTGTCAGCATAATTTGCGGTAAGAGGTGTATAGGGATTCAGTGGGGTTCATCTGCATGCACTGGCAAATTTATTGCCTCATCTAACTTTGGACAATATAACTACTTAATGCTTAAAATATTTAGTCAGGAAAATGTGCACGTTACATTTTCTGGAGATTCCCACGTGCCTTTAAAATATCCTCCTTTGTAATTTAATTGTCTTTGTGTCTGTAATTACCTTACAGCCACAAACCATAGGGTCTGAGACAGTCGAAGTAACTATTGGGGAAAGAAATTGAAGAAAAGCTCCAAGAGGTGGTAGAGAAGCGAAGTCAACTCATGAGTTCTCAGCCACAGAAACTTAAATTATCCTGTCACTTCCTGAGCAGCACATTACCGTGCCAGTGCATCTGCATGTTCTTTAGGCCATCTTTAAACACCGAACACCTTCTGAAAGAGAGGAATTTAGTAAATTGCTACCAAAAAAAAAATCTGTGAAAGAGCAGGATAATTCATGGTGTTGGTGGAAGAATAGGGAACAGAACTCCTCAGGAATTTTGTGCTTGACTAGTTCTCCCAGTGGGACATTCACTTTTCTCTATAATCAGATTTTATCCTTGGCAAAATTTCTGGTTTCTTTTGAAAAAAAATAGTTTCATATTGCATATCATTCTGTTCCTTGGGAACTTGCACACAGGGCCACGGGGAAACCTGGGCTTGCTTCTTTTTTGCTGAAGGGCAGCTTGCTCACTGAACTGTCCTGAAGCTAGTGTTAAGAATTCTAGGGGGTTTGCTGCTTTGCAGCCTATTGGTTTTAGGAGATCTGTATCACATGCTCCATAAGCTATCTAATAGTCGACTGACGGGGCCTTGGAGGCTTCAAAAGTTCAGAGTTAATTCTTACTTTATTTTCTAGCCAAGTTTTAGAGTTCTGGAGAAGATGATTTTTCATCCTCTTTCTGCTTCCAGCCAACTCTAATGCGGATCTTTTCACCCTAAGGTCGTTAGTATAAGATTAAAATTCTGGTCTATAGTTAGTAGAGATAAAGCTGATCCAAACTGCGCTGAAGTCAACAGCTAGGTTTCCGTTGGTGCCAGTAACTTTCAGAGGTCATCTTTAATATGAGATTGTTGCTGATTGTCTCCTTGCTTTGGTTGTGAGGAGCCGTGAGGGAAACAGTAGAAAACTGAGAATGTATTCACACAGTTGTGCAGATGCTTACAGTAGTCAATATAAAAAGACTGTCTTTTCCAGAGGACTGTTCAAGGGTGTCCTAGCCAGACAACCCAACTTGCTTGCAGTGGGTTAGATGATTAGATGACTAATCATTTTGTGAGATTAATTATTCTCCTATTTGAAGGACTTGGGCACCATGTTCAAGTCAGACAGTGTCATTAGACTTCTTAAGCCTCTGGGAGAGTTGCCCCATCCCCTCTCCAGTGTTGTATTGAAACAGTGAGATTGTGTGGGGTTTGTGTTTGTGTATTCAGCCTACACTTGTCCTGTGGATTGATGGCCTCCCGTCCCAAGTGATATCAATCTGGGCTGAAGTGCAGCTGCACTTTGTAACAGCTGGAGGGGCATGAAGGTATCAAGTGGTATTGTGTGCTTTGAAAGATGTCGTTTATCTAAGGAAGTTTGTGGTCTGTTTGCTGTCACTCTGTCTTTGCAGTGCCGACTTCCCTTACCTTCACTATCTTGTTGTCAGGCAGAGACCTCACACATTCGGACAGATAGCTTTTCCACTTCCAGAGCTGACTTCTTTTCCTTCGGCAAGAGGGCTGTGGGTTGTGTTGCCATCAATAGAGCAACTTGATTCAGCGTGAGTGTAAGTGCTAGTAACTTTGCTTGTAAGGAGCTCTCTAACATGCACGTGTTCCTAAAAAAGGAACAGAAGAAAAAGGAGTCAATGACTTTTTTCATTGACGCTTTCACTTAAAATTATTTCAAGAATAGTACCTTAAAACAAAACAGTTGGGGATACAGTTTTCTACATAGGAATATACTAACGAGTACATTTTCCGTCTTTCATGAGTGATCAGGTGTTTATCAGGACAGTCTTCCTGGTTTAAATGGGGTTAGAAGCCCTTCAAAACAGCATTGTGTGACTGGTGGCATGGCCAAATGACTCCTTGTGGGTAGATCTTTTTGCAACAAGCTGTGAAATTTGCTGACACCTTTCTGAATTATCTCCACAAGTCACATGTACATAGGAGATGTGATAATGTGCCATTTCTTGTGCACTGCAATGCAAAATAGTGTCACTTTTAACAGCTCGTGGTGTCTCAGCCATGCCAGGTGGCTTCACTCAACCCAGCTTTGGGTCTGAAATGACTGTGTGGGTGTCCCTTTAGGAGAATGATGAAGGGTCAGAGTACAAAGCATGTATATCAGCACGTGTATCATGTATGTCATGCTCCTCCCAGTTAAGTGCTAGTAGTAGGAGCAGGAATGCCAATAAAAGTAAGTTCTTACAACAGGACTAGTAAATTAAGAATGGTGAATATATGAAGCTCTTGTCACAGTAAGTAACTCAGAAGCCAGAATACATTTTCATGTCATAATCATTGAATCATTTTTATGAGTAGTCAAAGTAAATTCGCATGTAATCTGTAAAGTATGTAAAGAGTTTAATTCATCCAGTAAATCATGTGTTGGGAATACTGTACCCAGCTCCAGATCAGATATACTTCAGAGAAGCTTTAAGGTTTTAAAATCCTTCCACAAGCTAAACTGATCTCCAGAACCTTTGGAGGTTCACCCTTCTCTGGAGCTCTTGCTCCATGCGAGTGAATGTCATGCCAATATGTTTCCCATTTCCTGGGGATTAAACTGCTGTGTTTGATGACTCAGAACTTCTCAAGAAAGCAACTCAGTCACTCACTGTGTCTGAAGCGGCCTCTGGTGTCTCAGAGGACATGTCTTCTCTTGCGCAGTGATTCATGATTTCAGAGCAGAGGATCAGCTCTCTTCTTTTTGTTTTTCTTCCCACAAAGTTAATTAATAAAACAAATTTCTATTAGTGGGTGTTGAAAGACTTTGGCTTTCCACCTACACTCCCAAATGCTCTGCATTCCAGGGAGAATGAAAAATGGACCTGTGAATAGAAACAGGAGGGAGGAAAACCAGATCAGATGCTGTACATGGACATGGACATAATGGCTGTCAATTGATATGATGGAAGAACAGCCTGAATGAAAACAATTTCCTGCAGTCCTGATTGCTAAAAATACACTTCTACAGTAATCCAATTTGAGAATTAATACCTGCAAATTTAGAGATAAAGATTGAGGCACAGGGAATGACTGACAAACTGAATTATCCGTTTAGGCCTGCACTTTGACCTCTTGTTTGGGCTGGTGGTTGCACGGACCGCAGTTGTTCTGCTTGTGAAAATCAAATCCTTTGCCACTGTAACAGACCTCTGAGGCTCCAGTTGGTCAAGCGAAGCAGCTTGGAGGGCTTATCCCATCGTGGCCAGAGTCGACCTGGCTGTGCCAATCTGTCTGTAGCCCCACCATAGAACAGAATTTTTCATCAGCACCAAGAGTTAGACGAAACAAGCGTGGTGATAACTCCTGTCAATTTCAGTGAGAAAATAATTGGTCCCACAGGAGACCAGTGTTGATGGGAGGACTAATTTGGAGATATTTCCCCATTTTTCCACTGTATGGGATGTCAGACCAGCTCACAACTCTGCGAGTGCCACTCTCTGCTGGTTGCACCTTGAAGAGGAAGAGAGACTTAATTTGGTGCTCTCGTTTCTGGATAAGAGCACACTGAAGCCTTTCTCCACGGACACCCAGGACACGTGTCAAGTCAGGGATACTAAGATTTTCCTGCTAACCTGTAGCATCTCAGCAGCAAAGTCATCGACAGTTTCCAAGCGCTTTGTTATCCAGTGCCCTGCCTGGCCACTAGATTTGAATCTCCTGTCACCTGACCCCAGCTTCACATTTCCAAATTACTCTTGCAAAAATAAAGGCAGTCACAGAAATACCTCTGTCGAGACAGCACATCCCTGTTTATGTTTGAACGGCCGATACGAATCTGGAGTCCCCGGCGATCAAAGTGCACATTCACTGAGATGAGCCCCATGTTGTGTTTGAAGCGAGCGCAGCACTTTGAAACAAGGGCGAAGCAGGAATAAATCAGGATGAAGGATGTGGGGCATTAACTACTTTACATGAAATCCCTGCTGGAAAGACGTGGCTAGTGTTCCAAAGTTTTCCTTGGAGAGTGCTCGGAAGTTGCATACCATCCTATTTGTGGAAAGCTAAACAGTTCCCTATTGTCCTTGATGTGAAATGCTTCCCAGATAAACACTTTCCTCCTCCATTGAAGAAAAATGATACAGCCTACCCAGAGCTCTAACACAGAGGGCTACACTGGGCTGCCGCTCAGCCTCTGCAAGGTTCCTGGTTTCTGTTGGCACTGAGCTTTGCTAAAGGCTATAGTTCGTATACATGCCAGCATTATTAAGAAAAGGCTAAGTTATTGAGTGAGACTGGGGTAATCTTCAAGGGTTTAATAACGTTTTGTGCCCACATCTTTGCGTCTCTCGGTTCATTATACCCCTGGAATGTAAATCCCAATCCACAGTGGCTAAACAAGGTTCACATGGATCTGAAATACTTTTGTGGCATTGTCTCCTCCTGATTTCTGAAGGGGAAAGAAAAACATTGCCAGCCGAAATAAACTCACATGGTTCTCTACAAGGAGAGCAGTAAACCTCTGCTGCTGTAGTGGGTTTTGGGTTGTAATGCTGCCTGCGTTTGTGGCATTTTAAGTCATTTTGAGGAATTATTCCTAACACCCACAGAGTCAAGGCATCATATTCCAGCACAAGGAAGATCCAGAAGTCCCTGCATGAACTCTGAAGAGAAAAAGCTGATTTCTGAAATCAGCAGTGCTAAGAATCAAGGCTATCTAGCACCAGGGTAATACTGGTGGTGTTTTGGTCCAGGTCAGTGGATGGCTCTTCCCCTGCTTTTCCCATCCTGCCAGATGCAGATCTGAAGGATCTTGTTATGTCCTCTCCCCTGACTCCGATTTGGACACACACATGGTTTTGTTGGGTGCCTCCTTCCTTCCTTCGTAGTGCCACCCAGGCTGAAGACCTCTTCCCAGGAGCAACGGGTCACTCCACTCATTGACCTACAGTCACTGGGTGCAGTAGATGCACAGATTGGTTCTTTGCCACCATTTTGTCAAAGCAAACCTTACTTTTTATTTGTATCTTTCTTCCCTAGAGGCATGTGATTTCTTATTGATGTTAAATGAGAATTTTGAACGTGTATCTAACTTATATGTAGATTAGCTTTATAGGGTGCAAATGAAACTGGGAAGAGCAACTTCCATTGACATTTAGCAGATGCTGAGGTTTTAAATCCCTGCAGAAATCTTAGAAACATCCCGCTCAAGGAAAAGGGACATTGACTTGAAAGAAAGCAGAGTTAACTGGGGGTTTATTTGTTTGTTTTACAAAGGTAGCCATGAATATAGAGCAATTTCTGTGTATTCAAGTATTCGTGCCGATAGCAATCACTGCTGAATCATCATCAATTCCCACTCAAATCAGTGAAAGTCCTGGAAATGAAACCCCTGGAGCAGGAGGCTGATTTTATTTTCTGCTTCTTTTACTATTGGGGTGCACTGTCCCACTTCCCTCCCTCTTTACCTCCCCTGCCTTTCCAAGAAACCTTTGGTCAGTCTGTGAATGATGGACCTGATGAGTTCTAGGTGTCCTAGCATTTTCTAGTTGTTGGACTCTGGTATCTAGGAAAAGGCTGAGCTCATACCTGAGCCTTTCCTCATAAAACCTGTCTCCTTCCTGCTTATTTTTGTATAAATAAGGAAAATACATTTTTTTTTTTTTATCTCTGTGCTTCTTGGGATGATGCAGTTATATCTGCCTGTAGGATTAAGTGTTACTGGAGAAGGGAGGAGGCCAAGGGACAGACAGGCGTGTGTGTGGGGTGTCATCAGTTGCTTGGGAGAAGAGCATTGCTTGAGTAGCCTGTGCTTCTGTTCAGAATAAACATCTCTCTCTCGGTGGGCCTGGTGGGGCAGCCCCACGCGGTTAGTCTCATTGCAGAGAGATGAGTCGTTCTGTGGTTTTAATTAAAATGTCTTATGCAGGGCAGCATTTCAACAGCACGAGGTGGCCGTTTCGCAGTCTGGCCCACGCTTATCTGTCCGCAGGGCTCACACTGACCCCACCAGCATCTTTACTGTATTTCTTCTCACTGTCTTCATGAGAGGTAGAGAGTTATCCCCATGGGTGGATGGAAAACTGCGGCATAAAGAACTTTTTAACTCCCTGAGGGGAAACTGTGGCAGTACAGATAGTTTAGCATTAGTTAAACTACTAACCACTAAAGCACTGGGCGATCCCTCCGCTGTAGGGATTTGACAGACCACACTCAGGCTGGGAGAGCTGTGAAAGCCCTGGCAGTGCTCTGCTGCTCCAAATAAACACGAGACATCTCGGCCACCGCAGAGCATGACACAGAGGTCATCTGAGTCTCCTTCCTGGTCCCTGGGACTCACACAATCCTTTCAGCACTTTCCTGTAGAAATGTTTCCCGTGCGGAGCTGCTTCTAGTGAGAGTAGAAGATTTGTATGGGCTTTCTGTTTCTGGGCTTAGTGTCGCCTGGTGTGTGCCTGTCAACCTCATACTCGTGGTAGGGAGGCATCACCTATCTAGGATTGATCTTAGCTGCCAGGGTACACCACAACAGCAGAAAAAAAAGTCAAGGGCTTTCTATGTCTGACACCAACATAAATTTAGCTCTACTGTGCAGACAGCGTAACAGAAAACGGGGTTCCCCTGGGACCCTTTTGGCTAAGGCAGCATCCCTGACCTGTGCTGTTAATCCAACACTTGCAGTGGAAGGTGATCTGAGGTAGAGAGGTGTCCTCACTTATTGAAAGATGGTTCGCCTTACAGGAGAACTAGCAAGGAACAATACTCAGAGTGGATTCAGCAGCAGTGGTAAAAGCTGAATGAAGGTTGCAAGTGTTAGAAGTTGAACGCTTTCTCCTCCAGACCCTTTAAAAATGAAGAATGTATTCCTGCACAGGCCATGTTGCAGAGATGACCTGATCCCATGAGGCTGGTAGGAAGGCACACTCTCCATGGATGGAAAAGACAGTTCACTTCAGTAATATATTTTTAAAAACCCAACTTTAAACTACCAAATTACTCTGAGAATAGAAGAGTGATTTTCAGGTAAAAAGCCCTCAGCTAGCAAAGGAATATTGGCTTTTCTGTAGCATGGGCTGGATTACAGCACCACCTCAGGAGAAGTCCTAGTTTGGTCACTCTCAAAGTGTTCCAGCTTTGCATAGTGATAAGAAGTTAATGTGACTGCTAGAACCTGTGCCAGATGCCAGGCATAGTTTTGATGAGTCTCTGACGTCCGTTCGACTCGTGATATTACATGCTTTTCAGTAGCTAGGCAGTGCTGCAAATACTGGGCTGTGATACCCTCTCAAACAACTGGCACTTAGATAAAGCATTTCCAGGCAAGCAAACAAATAAATAAACACAGACTAAGAAAACACACACGCACGTACAATGGAGGGAGTAGGCTTCCTAAACGACTTGCTGTGCTCTGGGGAGCAGCAGAACAAGTGGTTTTCATTTTCTTGGTGGTTCACTTGCTGCCGTGTGGGGTTCTCTTCATGGGAGGAGAGCTGGGCTTAATCGCTGGTTTTGTGTATGTCTGTGTGTGTGTATAAACAGTTTATTTAAAAGTTGGGTCTGTTCAAGCTTGTGACAAGAGCCATTTGTCATTCATGTTCACAAAGCATCCCCAGTGAAGGTTTCAACCACTGCCAATCCCCAGTCTATTTTATTATTTTTCCTTGACAAATTAAATCTGCAGAGATTATACTAAGAGCACCTGAGGATCTTGATGTCTCTCTGGTTAAGGAAGCCAGTTGGCCTAATTCTTCTGCTGGGCCAGCAGAAAGCCCCTGGTAGCCATGCATGGTCGTGCCCTCTTTTTCCTCCGTTGGCAGATGACTGCCACCAGAATTGCTCCAAAGACTCACCACTCTCCTCCCCCTTTTCTCAGCAGAGGCTGTTAGTAGGGGACCTAGGTGGACCTCCATCACCTCTGGTGGCCAGTGCTAATCTGTTAGACACAGGAGGAAGGAAGCACTGCCTTTATGCAAACCTTCCTCCTTCTCCTCCAGGGTTTCGTCTGTGGTGTTTATTCCTTGGAGCAGGTGAGCCCCCAACGCTCCTTTGTGATGGGGTCTACAGCAGAGCTCAGGGAGGGGGGGGGCTGCAGAGGCTTTGTGCGGTTGAGTCATTGTCCCCTCATGATACCCTGGCTGTATCTGTCCATCATCATCTCATACTCTTTGCTTGTCAGCTTGCTGAGATGGAGCTCTTAAATGTGCGTGTAGTTCATTTCTGTGATTCTTAAATGTACCAATAAAAATAACAATAATAGACACTGCAATGAAGGAAAGAGATTTTCTGGGGTCAGTGCAAGTTTTCCTGTTTTAAGGGGAGAAGACCTTGGCCCTGTTGTTTGTAACTGGTCAGGGAGATTTGCCTGAGTTCATTAAAAAGCAATCTTTCTTGTGGCCTCAGATGCCTCCTAGATGTTACAGCTGTAGTTCAAGGTCTAATTTCATCGGCTTCAATTAACAACCAAAAAAGAAACTATAAAACCTTCTTTTCTTCCTTAAGGTTTCAGCAGCAATGTGCATGCTTGCTTCATTAATGAAGAATTTTAATGAAGGATGGATTTGTAATATAGAAATAAGAAATAGAAATATAGATCGGTGTGTGTTAATACGGAGAGGGAACCCAGGTAAAACCAGGCTAACATGTAGACAGAACTTCTGTGGAGTCCGTTAACATTCGAGTTGATAGAACAGCATGAGACATTAAAGCAAGTGGAATTTGGAGGAAGAACTCTCCTGCCTTCATCATGTTTCAAGGGCTGAGTCCATTACTGCACAGTAAAAATGCCCACAGACAGGACGAAGTGTTGTCTGAATACAGTTTCTGACAACTGTTGTGTTCTTTTCTTGGAAGCACTCAGGCCCTGTGATAAAAACAATGCCAATGGGCTGTAACAGTATTTTGGAGAAAGGCAGGCTGGCTCTGTGTTCCTTTTTTTAGCTCAGCGGCCATCAATGGCTAAGCAGATCAGATGTTTTACAATGTCAGCTACAGAGAGGAAAAGTGGATTCAGTGTAAGAGAGACACGGGATCTCTTGCAGGCATGGTCTTCTTACGGCGCTTTGGTTCCACACTCCTGCCTGCTGCTCAGTTTAAGTGGTCCATGTCTCTCTCCTCCTAGTGATAGCAGCTACTTATGTGCCTACGTTATCTGTCGTCTTGCAATCGTAAGGGCCTGGATTGAACAAGGTACTTAAGGAAGACAAGTTGCCAGGCTTGTACGGGTTTGTGATCCACTCAGTATCTCATCTCTGCTGCCGGGGCTCAGCTTCAAGAGCATCAGGGGGAAGTGCAGGGAAAAAACATCAGGCATACATTGAATAACTTGCCCTTAGTTCAAGTCTGTGGAAACGTTTGAGTCCCTCAAGCTAAGCGTTTGGTACCTTGCTCAGTTGATGTCTCTGTAGAGAGTTTATTTTTAAAATGTGATGGAAAATGTGGACTCCTGCAGATGTTTCTTTGCTCCAGAGGATCCAGCAGAGAAGGGAAAACAATTCCCAAAGGTGACAATGTGGGAGCAGAATTCAATTTGGATTGCAAATGAGTAAGATACAGACAACAGTTGTGTATTGGCTGTAATTCTACTGAGGAATCAAAATTGAGCAGCCAGTTTGGGTTTTTTTATTTTGTCAGTCAGCTTCTTAATCTTGAAACCTGTCTGGATGATGACTACTGGGATGGAACAAATGCATCCTCACTTTCTTTTCTATGCTTAAACTGAGGTCAGGAATAGTTTGGGAATAACAACGCATGAGATTAGTTTTGCAACTGAGTTAGCAAACCTGCCTTTGTGCATGGCTGTACAGCTCAGTGTCCCAAAAGCTGGTGATGACTAGAAAGGAGCAGGGCACTGTAGACAACAGGAGCACCAATGACTTAAAATGGAATTAGGAGAGAGATGAGTTTTGGTGAGTACTTCTAGTTTGATTGTGGCAGCTGGAGGAGAATGAAGGATTCAGCCCTTGTCTTCTTTTCTGGTCACCGGAGTCTGAGATCGTAACTGCTAAGATGGGATGGTGGCATTTGGTCACCATTGTCCAGTTTCTCAGACACTGCCCAAACCATTGTAAACATGCTATAGAATCAGAACTGGCCCAAAACCCAAGCCCAAACCAAAACTTTGGAAATGTCACAATTAGACCTGGAGAAACTTGGCATTATAGATTGGACCAAACTGGATAAGAATTTTATGCTTTGCGGAACCTGTTGAATGATGGAAGTTAATTTCCAGCACCTGAAAAATCTGCTCTGTATAATTAATGTGACATCACCTCAAAGAAACATATAAAGATCGGAGAGTTTATAAAGAGGAAACAGAGATTACATTGCCCAGTAATAAGTCCACCATTGTTCTTTATTACAGCAATATATATGTGTATATTAAAAAGCTATTAAAAGAAAAGAGCAATATATTTATTCTTGTTACTAATGGCTTTCAAAAAAAACAGAAAAAAGAGTGTGGAATAAAGCTTTAAAATATTCCGATTCAATAAAAATGCAACCCTAAAATCTTCTTTTATGGTGTAATACTGTCACTTTAGATCCATCAGAAATGGTAAATTTGGACAGAAGTCAGGATTTCCACTCCAGAGGTAACGCTGATACTCCCAACATTGGTTTCTCTCCAAAATCAGGGAAGAAAAGCAGAAATATTGAAAATTCATTGCAAAGTCAACACTCAAAAAATTGTTAGAAGAAGCTGAAACATTTCAAATTATGTTGCAAGTGTTTTAGTGGCAAGTCTTTCCTATATGTCACATGGACATATAGGAGTTGTCATTTGCATTTGAAACCCTTTCTCTCCTCTGTGAAGTAGAATTCCAGAATGAACCAGGACAGCTGCATAGCTACATGCTCCCGTGTTTAACCAGGATACTTGAGCAAAAAAAGAGCCTGTCTTGATCTGTGGAGTAGATATTCTGTCCAAGGAGCTTTGAGTACATCTTCCATAAGAGAATGAGACACCAAAGGCAGCTGTATTATGAGTATTTTGCTTAAATCAAACTACCAAGGCGGGAATAGCTTAGCAATAAAGTGGTATGGTGAAGATAGTGAAGATTTAGGGAATAGAGCTTGAGGTGATGCTTTGTGTGCCATGAGAAGGATCTTATTTGCTATTAGTGTGGGAGATCGAAACAAGACTGGAGGGTCGACCCATCCTTCCTCTGTGGGCACAGCCCGTCTACTGAGGCTGGAGTGTGCGGCTTCCACAGTTTACACTAAAGATGCAGGAACAAAGGATTCAAGAATTGAACCAAAAAGTCAAGTAGGGGAAATAAGTTCAGAGCTAACTGCAGTGGAACATTTTGAGGACATTTTTGAAGGCACGGTTTGGGTGTTGTTGTTTTTTGTCTTTTTTGTTTATTAGTTGGGGTTTTCTTTTTAATTGAGACCAATTTTTAAACAAAAAAGGCCATGTTGTAGCATTTAAGTCTTTGAAAACAGAAGACTAAAAAAAAAAAATTTAAAAGCTTTGTTCAGAAAGTGCTGAAATGAAACATTCTGACTTTTCTGAAATAAAAGAATTCATATGAAAATGTGGAAATGGCATGTTACAAATGTTTCAGTTCTCCTCTCTTTTTCATCAAATTCAGCCGCTCAAGTAGCAAAAAGTTTTCGTTTCTTCTCCTATGCCCCAGATCAGCTCCACTGTTAATGAAATGGAATAGATAGCAGAAGTTTTACTGGCTTCTCTCATTTTATAGTTTCTCGAACTGGGAATGAAACACCACGTTCATGGGAATATCTTGACCTCACAAGCTTTTCACTTGCTTATGCACAGAGTTGAGGTTTTACATATATATGTGTATGCTGAGGGCCAAATTCCCTTTCAAACTAAGGTCACGGGTCTTGAACAACAGTGGTTCTTCCCAGAGAAATACTTTGTCATGGATTCTGAGTCCAGAGATACCATCCAAGTTTTGGGTGGACTGTAATCTAATTTAACTACTTAACCTAATTTAACTGCTCTTGAGATGTAGTCAACTCTGAAAAAAACACTTTTGTTTCCAAATTCTGTCAAGAAATGGAAATGCTTTAGCTTCAGCATACAGGCATGAGGCAACTGCATCCTACATAAAATATCCTCATTATAATTAAACCAATCAGGTAAACGAATAATCATGGGTTTCACAAGTATTCTCTTTTGCTGTCTCTTGAGCCCAAATTGATCTTCAGTAATTTACGGCGCTTACCTCAAGCAGCTCAGATAAGTTAGGTATGGGGAGAATCCAATTCTCTGATCTCTTCTTTGGAGTTACTCTCTTCTGCAGTAAAAAAAATAAAATAATATAGATATATAAAAATATATGTATATATACATGTTTTCATCTTGAAGGAGTTGAACTCCATGGTGGCATGTACTGCTGTCACCTGGTTACATGAGAGACCACGGTCTAAATCCCTACTTCACATCCCTAGGAAGAGGCCCTATAAGCTATGCTGGGATGGGTTAGGGTTTCCGCCTGTTTTTCTGTTCTCCTTTTGTTTGCTGCTCTCCCAAGAGCTTTGAAAATCTGAGCTTCATCCTGGAGTGGAAGAGAAAAAAAAAAAATTTAAAACATCTTTTGGGACAGGACACTGTGGTGCCCGTCTTGTGGGTGTGCGTGACTGCTCTCTCTGAGAGATGTGTAAGGAAAAAAAAAAGGCAAGAAGCAGATGTCTCTGTGGCCTGTGGCAAGGGGAGCAAAGATGCGTGCGTGGGACTGACGAATTCCTGCCTTAACAAAGACTCCGAAACTGGAATTTATGAGAATCCGTCTATAATAAAATACTCTTAACTTAGTGTCTGGCTGTCATCCGGGTGTGCATCCCAAGAACGGTGGCATAAGGATAAAGCTGCCACATCACAAATTCCTTGCTATCACCACAGCTTCTCTCTTGATGAAACAAAATCTTTCCTTGTCTGACAGTTCTGAAAATTGAAGCGAGAAAACCTCAGCGATGTTGCTGTACTTGGAAGCGCATCCAAAGCATGGCAGTCTTCTGAGCAAAACTTTTCCATTGCTTGCACTACAAAGACAAGATGCAAATAACAAATTGGCAAACTTGCATTTTAGAAGATTCTGCACATATCTGAGGGTACAGAAACGTTACCGCAAGATTGCTGATGAATTAGATGGATGGTTTAGTTGTGTGGAAGATGTGTATGGTCAGCAAAGGCATGTCCTCTCTCTCATGAGTTAGAGCAAGGGCAAACTCCTTGCCCTGCTGAAGCCCAGGGGAGGCTCGATGCGACTCACCCCAAATGTTATTAGCATTACTCAGGCAGGGTCATGGGCAGAGGTGTTAGTAGGGTCTGCCCTCCTTGATGCTCCCCTCAGATAATTGTCAATGAATTGGCGGTTGGGAAAATCCCTGGTGGTTGGGATGAAACGTGGTGCAAGGGTAGCGTTAACACCACGCAGCCTCCACCTCTGGGGAAAGGCTGGCTGTTTGCAAGGGCCATTCAGAGCAGGAACAAAGCCTGTGCACTCTGATTCCCCGATAGGATGAGGGGTAACGGTTTCAAACTGAAGGAGGGTAGATTTAGATTGGATATTAAGAAGAAATTCTTTACTGTGGGGGTGGTGAGGCACTGGAACAGGTTGCCCAGGGAAGCTGTGGCTGCCCCATCCCTAGAAGTGTTCAAGGCCAGGCTGGATGGGGCTTTGAGCAGCCTGGTCTAGTGGGAGGGGTCCCTGCCCAGGGCAGGGATGATTTTAAGGTCCCTTCCAACCCCAACCAGTCTATGATTTATCCTACAGAGGAGGTTATCAAGCCCAGAGATGGTCATAGCCCTCTGAGCCGCAGAAGTTGAATACCTGATGTGAAGGGTAGGAAGATGTTCTCCTGGGGAGGAGGAAAGGCATGGCCAGACTGCCAGGTGGCTTGAGGTTGAATGAAAGTGGGACCTGGGCAATTTTAAATCTGGGAATTATGAAAAGAAGCTCTTACAGGACTTCATGATGTTAATGTCATTTTTGTGACCAAATCCACTTGATAACTCTAGCAGATCCTGATGATGAGTCAGTTTTCTATTGACAGTGCCAGCACAGAGCGACACGAGAGACCACAAGGCAGAGAGGGAAATGCTGAGACAGCCTAATGGAGCATGCGGCTCAGCCTAGACAACTGGCGTGTTTTGTTTTGTTCTTTTAATTCTTGAAAAGAATTAGAAAAGGATGGCAAATTTCACCAGAAGGGAAACAAAACCACAGGGCTCTTTGTCTGTGGATTAAGTGTTTTCAAGAACTAGCGAGAATAAACGTTTTCCTGTTTTCACTCTGTCTTCTGTACCTTAAGCCACGTAGGATATTTGCTGAGATTCCCAAGTTTTCTTATTTGGACTCCATTATTTTAGAGAACTTGTTTTGCACAACTGTGCATCCCAGGGAAGGAAATTAAGGTCAGAGATGACAAAAACCCACCTAGGGGCCTGAAATACTTTTAGTTTCTCAAAGACCACCCCATGTGGGAATGATAGATTTTAAAATGGGTGGAACCTCTAAGCCTGGAGTTGTATCCAGTTATTCATGAAAAAATCTCTGAGATCTTTTGTGTGGACCAAGATATTTGGGTGGTACTTTTTCACTCTTTCTTCAGAAAAAGCACGGTGGCCTCACAAACTGCAAACTAGTCCTGCTTTTTCTCTGGATTTGAAAATAACTATGTATCTTGAAAAGCTGTCTCAGCAGTAGTGAAGGAGTGGAAAAAAAAGTGTATTATATCCCTATGGTTTCATACAGTGCAGCTGTGCTAACAGAGTGCATTGAGACTGAGACCAAAGGAAAGGCACAAAATAGTCCATCAAATGATCAGTTGAATCTAGCAGTAAAGCTTCACGCAATGGGGAGATCTATTGTCCAGGTATCCTACTGCAGATGGGAGATTTTTGTCTTTTTTTTTTTTTTTTTGAGGGAGGGGAGAAAAAACTCCAGAATATTAATAAATTTGTGCCCTTTTTATTAATAATTTTTTTACCAAAATCAATGGGAAAGTTATCTACTGATAGGAAGTCTACCTTACTTTGAATTAAAATAGTTAAATGTTCTTACAATACATATGGATTAAATATCTGTCTTCTGTGGGATTAAAAATTTTGGTTTTACTTCTGGTTGAACGTCTGTAGGATGACGATCAGATTTGAAAACAACCAGGTCTCTAGATTTATTAAATCAGTTTTTAAAAAATTTCATTTATTTGAAAGAAGCAAGCATGCATCAACACACAGCCTTCAGTAGTCCCTCCTAGGTCTTGGGGTACTTGTTATCAGTACAGGAATAATGGAACAAGTATTGACCAAATTTAATATGCAGTTGCCACTGCGGAGCTATTCCCCATGCGTCGGCTCTAAAGTACAAGTGGTTAGTTTACAACCCTCTTTAGGTTACAACATTTTAATGTTTCTTCAGTGTTTATTTATTCTCTTCCCAAAGAATGTTCTGAAATATTGAGTTTACAACCTGTGGCCCATGTGATGGTAGTGGAAACAATTAAGCTAGAAGCTTTCAAAGCCACCACTGGGATTTTGATGCCCAAACTCATTAATTTTAATAAGAAGCGAGCTGCCAGTCGTCTTAAGTGGTTTCTAAAATCTCAACCCATAAAAACGCCTCTCTACTGGTTCCAGTTTACTAGGAGCTCAGAGCAAGGTAAACATACGTAACAAAATAGTAGGTGTTAAAAGGTGGAAAGTTCAGATGCCACTAAGACCATTCAAGGATCAAATGGCAGTCCCAGCCTTGAGCTAGCAGATGCAGGCTGATGTGGGTGCTGCACCCACCTTCAGCATCTCATGGAATTACCGACTGATTGGAACACGAGGCACAATTTCAGTGGCAAGGAGAAGAAACTCAGTGGAAACAGAAATCTTGGCAACAGCTCAGTTCCAGCTGTGATGATCACATTGCTTGTCGACTTTGGGCTCTCTCACATCTGCTCCATGTTCTTGCTTTCTTCACGTGTTTCTGCCCACCGCAGCCTTGTGGCCAAGGTAGTGCTCTTCTCCCCAGTGTGCAGATGTACAGCTTGGTTGCAGGAGGACCTGGATGAATTCACACCACACAGTGAAGAGCAGAGGTGTCGAGAGCAGTACCAGAATGAGCAGTATCAGCTTGGGCAGTATCAACCAGCTTGTGTCCCCGTTGCTTCGGCATAAGTGCAGGAGGCGGTGAAGCTGGGGCTTTCTTGCCTCCCATTGCTGCCTGCTGCCATTGCAGTGACCCACATGGTGGTTGTAGGTGCTTGGGCCAAGTCCTTCCTACCTGCGTAACACGTCCTATCCAAGTTCACATTGCGTTATCTTCCAAGCTGCAAAATGGCATTTGCATATTGATACTTCACTGATCCACCATCATGGCTGGATAAAAATTAGGAACGGTCTGCTGTGGCCTGAGGGACCCACCCAATGCAAACCTACGAGAGCCTTTCCTTTTACATGAGTCTGAAGGTGGCTTCGCTTCAGCCATGAGCCTGTGTCACAGCCTAAGAAGTCTTGAAGGCTTTGGAGAGCGCCAAGATCTCTCAAAGATGCTGCACAGATGAAAACTCATTCTCAACATAAATCATGGGAGAAAGTCCTCATGGGGAAAAAAAAAACCCAGAACCAGTAGATCTCTCTGTGATGTAAAATAGAGCACAGAATGAATACGAACGAGTTTGAAAAGGTCTCACTGACAGTTCGAATGCTTGGAAAAAGAGAAAAAAAATGGCATTTTCTTGTGTCTTTTATTAGTGAAAGCAGTCTTGGAGAATTTTAGAATTAGATTAAACAAGTGTCTGTCTTTACTGTATCTGTTACATGATCTCTGAAGGGCTTCATTAATGTTGGCTACGAGCGACAAAGTTACTGTAGTTTTTGCCAGCGACTCTCGTAGTAGCAACTATTAATTCTCAGTAGCTATTGGAAGGACCTTTGGGTGAAACATGATGCAGTGGAAATAGAGATGACCATCTTGACTGCTATTGTAATGGACTTCAAAAAAAATCAAAAAGAAAAAAAGCTGCCATTAGTAGTAGATGTGACTTTTTTGGAATAGAACAAAATGTTCCGTAAATGAAACATGTGGTTTCACTTGCAGCACATTTTGTACATTGTCACCAATGAAGTTTAGGATTTTTTATTACTTTTTCATTAAAGTGTCTTACTGGTTTCACTCAGGAGGCAAAACTTTTCACGTGGCTTTAATTGTTTCTGTCATAAAAGTCATAGCATCCATGTAATAGAAATAGTTTTGCAAACCGCAGCTTCATATTGCCTATTAATTCTCTTCCATTTTCTTTACCTACAACTCATAGGGCCATCCCAGAGACAGAAAAAATTCCTCTCTTGCAATTAAGACCAAACAGGAACTTCTACTGAGGTCAGGGGAAAAAAACATCACTTTTTTTCAGTACTGGCTTACTAGATTTTTGTTTCAGATACCTTAGCTCACAAATGTAAGTTGACATGGCCGCATATCAAAGGAGAGAGTTTATATTGACTTTTGTCTAAAATTAGCGAAACTCTAGAAGATGAAAACATTAAAAGTCCTTTTTTCTGCATAGTTCCAGCCAGATGCAGGAGGTGGTAGTACTTCAAACAGGAGTGAAGAGCTCTGTCAGTATTGTTTCAAGGTGGCTTTGGACAGTTCATTTGCCCCCTGTTCTGCTTCATGTCTCCGTTACACAAAACCCGCGGGAGTTCAGGTCCCATACATCCCATCCCAGCAGCCTCGCAATTAGACCATGGTTCTCTCATCAGTCTGGGCTTCCCTATCACCACTTCTAACTCGGATGAACAGGCATAATTGTTATTGTCGTCAAAACAATGACTTGTTTTCCACAGATGATATCCGAAGTTGAAAATAAAAAAAAAGAAGGGCACCAGTGTTATCTTACTGATTTAAAATCAGCTGCTTCTACCTCAGAGAGAGTCACAGTTTTGCCATTTAACCTTCAGCCCAGCGGGGGAGGTGACGCTGACCTCTACCGCAGGCTCTAAGGCCTGCAAGGAGTAATTAAGATGCCAGAAAACAGCAATAGCGTATCGACTGCCTTTTCCTTCTCTTTCAGTTTAGTGTTTATTTGAAAGCTTGCTGGGAAATGCAATTGCCGTCTTCAGTTGCTGCCCCGGAGCAAAAGCCGTTCTCCTTGTACAACTTCATAGCAGCTAGGAGCGCCCACCAAGTAGTGCAGTCCTCTGCTTTCACTTTTTCTTAGCACGATTCCTTGCTTATTCACCAAATATTTAAACGTTGTGTTTTGCAGTTCAAGGACGACAAAGACCAGCCCAGCCTTCGAAAGGTCCTCAGCGACAGCCCTGCCTGCTGTCCAGCTTTCTGAGCAGGTCCCGCTGACTTCTCCTTCCCTGAAGCCCCTGCAGATGGACGAAGACGACAGCCTGTCTCCTCACCTCCTGCTGCCAGACAGCATCAGCCAGCTGGAGGAGTTCGGCCGGCAGAAGAAATGGCACAAGAAGCAACACAAACACCATCGCCAGAGGCAGTTCAATGACCTCTGGGTTCGGATAGAAGACAGGTGAGTCGCATTTTTTATGGTCCCTGTCCTCTTCCTGCTGTCTCCTAACTAGCTGCTCTTAACAGATCCCAGCTCTTGTTGATTAGACAATGAGGAGGGTTGGAGAAAAGCTACATGGGAGAGACAGGGAGCAAGGTGGTGTTTTTGGAGCATAACGAAGAACTATGAAGAAGGCTCATAGGCACGTTTGATCTAAAAGTAAAGAGAAATAAAGCTCATGCTTAGAATATTTAAAAAAAAACAGAAATGAAGACTTGTCAGAGTGAAAACAGGAAGCAAATGATGATGGAAAATATTCTGAGTTTGCCTGCTTTCTTCCAATAATTATTTTCCAATCTTTACTGTCAGTTCTCAGCCCAAACACTCGCCCATTTTCCAACCATGCGGAATATTCCTGGGAGTTTTTAAGATTCTGACATATCTGACTTTCAATCTTCTTAGCTGTTTTCTGGGACTGAAAGGTTTTAACATCTGAGACCGTGCTAAAAACAGCAAACTGAGACAAAAATTAAGTACTTTAAGGCTTCTGTGTGAAGAGAATGAAGGTAGGGACATGTCTGTGGTAATGCCAATCTTGGTCGGAGGTTAGAACCTCCCATTCAGTGTTTTAATAAGAGCCTTCATGTTTGACCAGGGCTTCTTGATGTGTGCTTTTAGCATTCCTGGGCAATTATTCTCCCGCCTCTAAAACTGGGAAAGCTCTTAATGCCTTTATCCAAGCCAAGTCATGGGCATATAAACAGCCACAATGTTTATAGATCTGCTAACAAGTAAAAGGAATGAAATAATCAGTTGGGAACTGGCAGTTTGCCGGTACATGTAGTGATTGTCTGTCTTTGAGCATTATTCTTATTCCCATTTTCATAACACCTCAGTGCCTTTCAATTAAAATGAGTTAGAGTCTCTCAGACGCTTCTCCCTTTGCTAAGGAAAAAAACTCCTCATATTTGCATTTTGGGATTTTTTTTTTAAATTTTTATTCATTCTTTTTAATGGAGCAATTGACTCGTAGTTTATTGTATTCTCTTTTTGGGGTGAGTGATGTAAAGGTTGTTATTAACATGGTGCTAATCTTAATGTAGTAAGGCTGTTTCTGAGGTTAGTGCCAGCCTTGGTAAGAAAGATAGATCTGAATTAATTTGTTTTGTTCTTAAAGTGGTTGGATCATTTCCACAGAGGATGTTTAAGCATGAGCTAAAAGACGTTTGGTCCTATGTAGTTGATTACCCTGAGGACAAGGGACTTTTCTGTCTTTCTTCTGCCCGGGGGGTGCCAAGTTGTGGTATCTTATGATGTCACAGCATTTCACAAGGGCGTCTGGTCCGTCTGATCATATGTGTCATACAAGTGAGGTGCTTAAATAGTCAGATCTGGTGGGATCCTGGCAGGTTGGCACAAGCCTCCTGCCCGCATCCTGTCTATCCAGAAAGGATATTGAACATTGGGCCTGATATGGCTGTGGAAATGTGCAGCTGGGGGCTTAAAGCAGTGATGCTTGCATAGCTTTGGCAGGCTTTTGTGCCTTTTGCTGGTTTTATTTCAGTAAGAAATTTTCCTAGGAAAAGTTTAAAAGGGTAGTTCCCCAGGTCAGAGTTAAATTATTCACTCTGTGCTCCCGCGAGATTTCATCTGAATCAAAACCTTTTACCTCTCTACTTCCATTTCACAAGGATGGAGATTGGGATAAGGAAACATAAGTTTCTGCTCCCACCACGCCGGTGATGAACCAGACGCTGTGTGTGTCGCCAGCCTTGCTGAAAGATCCCAGGGAGATATTAGTGGGAGATCACAGCCCTAGAAATGAAGAAAGGCTGCAGGAAGGGAGGTCTGCCTTAGTGCTTTCAGATGGTTTGAGTGCTTCTACAGTTCTGGAGTGACTTCTGGTGTTTTCCTGGGAACAAAACAAAATAAAAAATACAAACTGCTCAGCTAAATCAGAGACTCACAACCAGCTCTGGTTTCCCCATAAATTGGATGGGGTCTCAACTTTCATAAACCAGCTGCTGCATATTGTGCTTTTGGCAGTTGGGTTTCATCAGCATTAATTGCAAGCTGGACCTTGCACAAGGCAATAAACAGTGAGTTCTCTCTAACTGGTTCCTTTCTGATTGGCAAGAAAAGAGCAGAAATGCGTGCCTGTCACCAGACTTTGTAGCATGATCGTTCTTGGGAAGAAGCAGCGAGGATGGCTAACAATATAGGCAATGGAGTCTTACCTGTGCAGGAGAGAGTCGTGTGAACTTACATTGTGTTACCTCAATGATGTTCACCAGCACTCAGCAGTGAGACTGTTAGCATTCATTTCTGGAGGATAATTAGTGTACTAGAAGTTCACACTCTGGTCTGTCCCATAGATCCATTTACATATACTTAAATTGGAGCCCCCTCCCCCCCCTTTTCTATATGGACTGAAGTCTCTGCATATAGTATTACCTTGAGTTATGGCCCCCTGTTTCCAAATGGTTCTTCTTCCAGTTTGAGTTTCCTAACTCGCCTGTTGTCACCTAAAACTTGTTCACCTTTGAGACAAAGTAGAGGGATTTAGATCATTGTTATGGCTTTTGGGTGAAAGCTGCATAAAACTCATTGTTTCCATGCAAGGTCTCCAGAATTCAGTTGTTTGAGCTGCCTTTCAACCTGAAAAGTCAAAGAGAAATATACAGGTGCAGGACAAATCCAAGCAAATTTAAACCAGATAATTGATTCTTGGATGAACCTCATTGAACTGTGAAATGACTGTGTGTCAGAGCTGTGACTACAGCTCTTTTCCAAAGCTTTATTGACCATGGATTAGAGGACTTTATGAGCCATGAATTGCAGGGCTTTTATGCACTGTGCATTTCTAGGCTATCTCATAGACTTCCATGGAAATCTTGGGGTGTTTTTTTAAGCTACCAACACAGAAACAAAGGAAATGAACAGAGAAGAACAATCTTAAAGGAACATCAAAGGTCTGACTCCAACCTATAAAAGCCAGGAAATCCATAATTAATGGTTCCACTAAGACTTCAGCTCACACAGTCATTCGGGTCTGATTTGAGGTTATAGCTACAATCTGAACTGGCCTTGTGAAAAATGAGTCATCATTTAATGTCACACATCATTATTAGTATTTACTTTCAGTTATACCTTGGAGATTGTCCTTTCCTTTTTCTTCTGTCTTAACAGCTGAGGCTTTTGAGTTGGCACCCCTGAGCGGACGGTGTTTAGATTTGTGTGCTGGAGGGTTAGTACCCCTGTGGAGGATGAGAAAGCTGCTGCTCTGTCTTCTCCCTGTCTTTGACAGAGCTAAGATTTGCTGATCTCCTGGGTAATCAGCTACACTGAAGGCTATTAAAAAATAAAAAATGCCGATGAAATGTGTGGTTTCCTCTGCCTTCTGCCTCCTTCCCCCCAAATCTAAACAAAATGAGAACGTCCTGCCTGGCTGCAGCTTGTGTTTGAAAGCGTTTGTCAAGAATCAAAATTAAATGGAGATTTCAAGTAGCGGGATTTTTTTCTTTAACTACTTGATTTTGCAGAAATGTGCAGATCTGAAGTTTGTCTTTGGGAGGAGTTTGAACTTAGACAAAACTTAAACCCTAGCTATCTTCCATCGCCAAAAGCCAGCTGGGGCAGCCGGGAGGGGAGACAACCCCCTTGGTCTGGAAGGCTGCAGTTTGGCATACAGAGTGTGTTATTGTTCCTGTTGACACTGTGTTAGCGAAGCTTCCCCTTGTAATATATATAATTAATTACAGATCATTCACTGGCTTTTCAGGATGAGCTGCTTGGTGAATTGAAAGAGTAGAGAAATGTCCGTGACGTTTCAGAGTAGTCAATGAAGCCCACAGCAGGATCGCACCTTTGTTCTAGTGGGCAAATGGTTTAAGGCTACGAACAAAACCAGCCCAAGAGAACAGAGAACCTCTCCCATCTGGGGGGGGATGTGTCAGCTCTTGGGGCCCTAAGGCAGGGCGGGAGGAAAGCTCCTGGGAAAAAAGGAGAGATGGAGAGGAATTAGTAGCTGGCAAGGTGTTTTGGGAGGTGTGGGGTTTGGAAGGAGCGATGGCAGCTGGGAGATGTGAAAGAGAGAAATACATTGGTGATGAAAGAATCTGAGTGGATGTAATGGGCAAATTCAGAGGTTCATTCCCACTGCCTAGGAGGAAATCTGAGTGAAGGTGGTGTTTGGGAAGACACTGAGGACACAACGATGCTTTGCTTGCAGGGGAAAAAAATGACAGGAAAAGAATTTTTATCAGAAGAGAAAAAGAGAAATTCTTGCCCCAGATGTAAGCTCACCCCTGCAAAACCTGCCATTAGTGGGAAATGAAATGAATTCCCTCTGTAATTGGAAATGGCATTTCTCTGATAGCCCAGTGCTGACTGTTCAACCGCAGATGAATGCAATAACATCAGAAATATCAATTTCTTTTGGAAGCAACAGTTATTTTAGGCAAAAAAAAAAAATTTATACCAATGATTGATGAAGGGAGACAATGTGCAATAAACTGCACTAAGTGTGCCTGCATAGAGTGAACCTTATCAGTTTGGATGGAATTTAAGCACTTAGCCTGTTATCCTTTCTTTCAAGACAATGCAGTGATGGAAAACAGAACTCTGTCAACTCAGACAAACTTTTAATTTCACTTAACTGCATCTGAAAGGTAAATTTCAGTAAATGAATCCAAATTGCTTCCTTTTCACAACACACGGTGCTGAAATACAGTACTTAACTTCATTAGAGAAAAGGCTGCTTTTCCTTAGAGGAGACATAGACACTTTTGAAGTCTAACAGGTAAATTGTGGTCAGATGATTTCCCTCCATATGGTAGCTTTGAGCTTGAAATTTCCATCACTGGGGCCTTGTTTGTTTAAATTACTCCGTCCGCCTCCCTGGTAAGGATACTGCTCGGAGAATGCATGCCTACTGATGCTCATGGGGATCACTCCCTCCTCCGGCCTGTCTCCATGCAGCAGGGTAAGCAGTTGTCCCCATTGCATTTATTCAACCGAGGATGAGGATGCAGCTTCAGGACCTTTCTGACTCGTTATAGTGAACCTGTCTCCCAGCGGGACCGCTCCAGCAGCCAGGAACAGCGGGAGCGTAGGTGTGTTGGAGTCCCACCTTCCCTCCCTTGTCACACCTCATTGCTGTTTGGGGCTTAGCTGTGTTGTGTGGCCCCTTGGCTTTCCTCCAGCGCTTCTGTCTACCATTTCCTGTGCCGTTCTCCTGGCAGGATTTCCTTCTCAGGGAAACTTTCACGATCACAGTCCCTATCAGGGACTGCCCCCAGTCTGCAGTCTCCATGGCATACATGGAGAAATATTACATTCATCACAAACGTACATTCATCAGAAAAATCTCATGGTTTGACAGCTTGGGTACAGGACCCTTCTGTCAAAAAATGGTCTCAAAACACCTCCTGGACAAATGCTCCCTCCTGCCTCCTCAGGGGAAGCTGAACCTTTATATCGTCAACTGGCCTAAAGTCTGCTCTTAGTTTGCCCAGTTTTTTGTGAACTCTGGGAGATATACAGTGGCAAGAAGACAACATTTTGGGCAGTGAAACAGTGCATCAGTTGGTCCTTCCCTTTCCCCACATTGCATGCCTCTTTCCAACATGCAGTTTTGCTTCTCTGAAGGCGTCCTCAGCTCCTCCTGAGCAGAGAGCAAAGCATTTTCCCCTTCTTAGTTTCTTATTGTTTCCCTTTGATCCCACTTCACGATGAGCAGATGACTTGATACCTCCTTCAAACAAGCACTGAGGCTGGTAACTCTTTCATTGTGCCCTTTGCACAGCCCCAGCTACACAAGCCCTCCAGCAGAAGTGAAATAACAGCTCGGTATAACTCAGTGCGGTATAAATAAGAGGTAAATCTCCTGACTGTAACATATGATACAGTGATGACATATCCTCCCTCCCTAGATGGTTTTTATTGAGGCTTCTTGGATTATCAGGTTGGTCAGAGTGCACAGAACGTATTAATTAAAGCTGTGAAGCCTGGGCTCAGCACAAAACTCTCTCGTGCATCGCAGTAACGGATGGGGAGTCCTGATGTTCGTGTCCAAAACTCTAGCATCCCCATGCTAATAGACCTTCCCTGTCAGCTGGCCATGAGTGATAACTTCTTTCCCCTTGTAAAGTCAAAGAGTAAATTTGTTATCCTCCAGACGGGGCTGAGAAGATGTGCAGCCACTCTTCAACCTGCTAGACACACGAAAAGATCTGTATGTTTTACTTTGTTCCGTTGTCATTCTCTATAATGTGCTGCCACTGTGTGATGAAACAAACACAGATAAATTTTAAAAAAATCAAACAAAAGCCTGGCACGTTTATTTGCACTATTGCTTAAGTGCCTCTCTATCAGTATGAACAATTAATATGAAGCAGTGTGCATATCCTATTTTAATAAAAGCTATAAATACCTGAAAATAAAATCATTAGACATAAAGAACATGGCAGTCTCTTGGAAATAGAGACATAATTTGTATATATATTTCAATTTTATTTCATGAAACTAAATTCTTTATTGGTAATGCATTAGGTATTTTATTTTTGTGAAATTTAAATCCATCATGAATATTAAATCCATATTTTTGAAGGCAAGCAAGAAACAAAATTGGAACACATGAAAGCTAGGATTTTTGAACAGTGAGGTATTTTTCAGTGCTGGATATCCAAGAACACTTTCTGCTCCTTCCTCCTTAATGCTGATTAAGATTGAAAATACAATGCAGGATGTTTTATGGAACCTATTAAGAGATTTCTCCTGCTTTCTTGTTTTCTACTTTTCATATGATATACATGGAGTACAGATAGTCCATATTATATATTTACATCTGCCCCAGTTTGGTGTATTTCTGATTTGGGCTGAACATAACCCTGGCATTGCTAGCTTTGTTAAGCCACCTGAGATCTGTCTGATGTGGCATAAACAAAATGTTTGCTTAGGATTCAATTTCAAGAAGGAGCAGCTGCTGAGTTGTGATAATCTCTTCCTGCGTGATGCACATCCCGACTTGTTCCGCTGCTTCTCAGCCAGCGCAGTCTCATTTCCTCACCCAGTGCCAGGCCTCCTCTTGATTTTGGACAACCTGTTAACTTTTCAGTTCTGTGGTTCTCCATTTTCTGCTTAAATATTCTCTTTCTCCAATAGTCTCCATGCCTTTTTTAACTCTGTCTTCATGCGTTTGGCATGGGCCCTGGAGCAAGGAGTAGGAAGGGACCCCTCCAGCATCACCATCTTCATCCTCAGACCTTTGCACTCACCTCCACCTCTCTGACCTCACCATGCAGGAGGCTGTGATGCTCCAAACACTGTGCTTCATTCTGCAGTCAGTCTATGCCAATGAAAGTGTGGGCTTTTGGAGCTTACAGCCTTCAGCAGAACTTCTTTGAGATGGGGCCATGTCTCACTTGTAGCTAACATGTCTTTGCCATCTGGCATGACTGCAGACTGCAGTAGGTAGGAGGCAGAGCTAGGCATCCTCCTTCTTCATTTTTTAACTGGGAGGTAGACCTTTTTCATGTCATTTCATCTTTGTTTTTCCTACCATTTTCACACAGATGCATGTGTGGCCAAGAACTCTGCAGGCTGGACAGGACAGTCAGAATTGGCTTCATTTATTCGTTGCTAGTGGACATCATAAAGCAGTCCAGGCTCTTTCTGCTGATGCTTTTCCTTCTCTTCACAACTTGGCAGCCTCGTGGGCAGTCTCTGTGATGATGGCTGATGCCAGGAGCGGTGGGGGCCTGTTGGGGCGAACTGTGGTCTAGACGCCTACGATAATAAGTCATTAGCAAAACCATTATTCTTATGCATTGGATCAAGTTTTTATTTCTCAGGCATCAGAAATGCACTCACAGTTGTCATTAAGCTGAAGAAAAGGGGTCTGTAGGTATAAATGTAGGTGCAAATTTATTTTACCTACAGTTTGTTTTAATGTTGATATTGAGCTACCACGGTTGAATAGGTAAGGCTCTATCTAAATCCTGAGATTCCCATCCACAACTACTCAGTCATAAAAAATAAGGTTGCAGGACTGGACCTATAGTACAGAGTGTCTCCTGTGGAGCAAGGCAAAAAAGGAGGGCGGCTATTCCATCGAAAGAGTTAACGCTAAGTGAGTTTGACTCTCTTCACTGTTAATGCAAGGCTTTTTCTCCAGCTATTTTTAGTCTGTTCCAGCGGTGTATCCCACTGTGGTCTGGTATGCAAGAGCTTTGCTGTGAGGTTTGCAAACACTTGTATTTCTGTGTTGTGAGAACAGAGCGTTTGTGTGTTATTGGAGCGTGTGTTCCTTCGGCGACTGAAAGGAAGGGCAGACCGCGCATGCCTGTGAATAACCATGTACAGCAAATGGGCTCTGGAAGAAAGCTTGTTAGCAGATGTCGTCATGGCCCTTCCAGTTTATAAATATGAGCCTTGACATTTATATTTTCCATATCCAGGGCTTTCACTAGCCAGATGTTCTGAGGATTGCCTCCTTGGAGCCTTTAACTGTGACTCCTTGTGGCATAGTGTCTATCGCACACAAAAATAAATAAAACCATATTTCTGGCTCCTATCTAACAGATAAGAAAGGAAAATGTACTAAGTACCCTCAGGTAAAGGGGATTCCTTTACATCTGAAATGCACTTTAACACAGCTCTACAAAACTCTTTACATTCACTCAGCTGAAAAAATAAGTTATCTGGTTTAAGAGGCAGAGAAAATTCAGAACACGGTAGCGCTTTTACCCTGCTGTTTGGGGTGGGTGGGTGAAGAGTGTGGTTTGTGTTAAGCTTGCGAGGCTGACTGCAGTTGCAGACACTGGAAGAAGTGCTGAGCGGGCTCATGCCCAGGGTGAGCTGGATTCCAGACACACGGAAGCAGGTAGTAAAGCACCTGCACTCCCTAAATTGCAATACTTTAGAGATATGTTTTTCCTTTAGCAAGTGTTGTGTTTTCCCTGTCGAGCCGGGTGGTGGCCAGCCCCACGGTCAGACTCCTTATAGCACTACCCAGCTGACAAAATGGGGCTGTTTCCATCCTCTTCAGAGCAAACTGACTGGCTCCCAAGGCTGGTACAGCCAGCGCTGCGCCTGCAGGGTGGTTGGACCCCCGTCCACATGAGGTTTGGAGGTGTCGGGGTCAGGAGCGAGACGTTTCCCCGCTCCTCAGGCTATGGAAGCAGCAGAGACCCATCCATGCCATGGCTGCTCCTTGCACTGCATCCATTGGGGAGAAAAGTTAATAGAGTCCTCTCAAAAAGCTCAGTTTGGGTTGAAGATGGGAACTCTGAAAGGACGCTGCATGCTGTGTTAGTGGCTGTCTGCCTCTCTGCCCCAGGGATCCGCAGATGTGTTGAAGAGATCTCTTACCGTGTAAGAGCCAGAAGAAGCCTTCTTCTCAAACACTGCAACCCTAAGTTGGACTTAGATATTTGAGTGCTCTTCGTATCTGATAGCAGTATCTAAGCCTAAAGAGATTGCAAATCTGGCGTTCCTCAAAGTAAAGCTCCAGACTTCGCAGAGCTACATAAAATTCATAAAACATAAAATACTTCGTCTTCCAGTGAAGGCACTTGAGTTACTGTAAAGAAAAAAAAAAAGTCTTTAAAATTCAGTGGAAATGCAAACACACAACACTGTCAATGGTAGCCCAAAGGAAGAGGGGAAGGAATATAGGATTTATTTCTGGTTCTGCTGTTCCCCTTCTGACTTGTGAGTTTCATGCCCTGCGAAATTAAGGGAAGAAAATTATGACAGGGAGGAAGATGACGTTACTGTTGTGGTGGGCAGCTGGTTTCTACGAGGGGTTTAACCACGGTTATACCGTGGTAGTGGGTTTATCTGAGAAGACAGATTCATGGTAGAGTGAAACGGGAGGAAATTTGATTCCCTGACACTCCCGGCAGACGGGATGCTCTTTGTGCTGAAAACCCAGCAGGACCCCAAAGGTCTAGCTGTGGTCTAAGTCCAGTTACTCACTGGGATGAAGGAGAAGTAGGATTTATTTAAATTCACATGGGCTTAATGCCATAAAAGCCGGGTTCCTGCAATTATGAAAATGCCAGGCCAAATTCCAATTTCACTCAGATCTCCTCTTTACAATTCCTGAATAACTTAACCGAACAAAGTAAGCATTATACCTGGGGCTGGAGCCCGCCACGCTGGAAGGCAAGGGAGCCCAGCCTGTGAGCTGCCGGGGATGCCTCACGGAGCGCGGCTGTGGAGGGACGTGGTGCAGACCACGCTCAGAAAAGCTCCGTTCTGCAGCGATGCTTCAGGGTGTGGGTTATGACACCCCGCAGGGAAAGCTTTTGCAGCCTTTCCAGCCCTGCAAGCCAGCACGCACCTTTTTATGAGACACCGGTGGCATCTCTGGGCTTTCAGAGGGTTTGGAAGGGCTTGGGGAGAAGTTTATGCTGTGGCTCGTATCACTGTAGTTGCTTTGCAAGCAGCAGGAGGAACCCAAGCCTTGTGGGCAATGCAGCAATTTAAAGTCCTTGGCATTTCTGCCTGGTGGATATGCCCTGTGAACCTTCTATTTTTTATTTTGAGAGTGAGTCTGTTGGAAAGAAAAAGAAGCCAGTGCTTTTGTTAAGTGGAACAAGCTTGAATTCAATACTGCTCCAAATAACAGGTTCAAAGATCTGACCCAACCTTAATTATTCTTGCTAAAAGAGACTCTGGAAAAATACAGGCAGCGAGCAGGAAAGTGAGCCCAGTGAATTAGAGAGAAAAATGTGATACAGACTAAGTGGAGAGAAAAACTGTTACACGGAGATGGAAAAAGAACAGGGAGAAGGAAAAATAAAATTCAAATCAAATGGAAAAATGCAGTATATTGGACATCCATTCAAGCCAGTTTATATTTTGGTTGTTCGTTCTCTTCCTTAATACATTGCACAGGCATCTTCTTAGCTGAAATAATTGTGTGTCTCAGAGAACAGTCTTGGAGAAAATACTTAATTTGACAGGATGTTTTAGGTATTACCCCACTACTGCCTATTCTAAATCATTTTAAAATCTGGAGGGGAAAGTCGATATCTTTTACAGTGTTTAACAAGAAAGTGACAAGGTCAAATATATACATCTCTATGAACGTATGTGTTCCCCAAGCACATCTAAACATGCATGGCTAATTCTGTGCATCTGCAAAAAATATTTGAGCCATAGGGCCCACACAATGCCAAACAAACACTTGAGTGCACACAGGAGAGGGCAGACCAAGTCACTCTGCTTCCAATTAATTGAAAGGTTGAACCCAAGACATAAAATACGGATTATCGTTTTGACCACCCCAAAAATGCAAATTGTTTTGCGTGTGGGGGCTGTATTGGTGAGAGCAGGCAGTTTGCAAAATACGGACAAACGATAGATATTTTACTCGTGCTTGGGATTTGGTTCAAAACCTGATTGCAGCACCAGTGGATGAACTCTCTGTGTTGTGTATCATCAGGTTGCCCCAAAATCTTCACAGATTGCATCACTGGCAAGACTTTTACAATACTAAACCCATCTGTGTGTGCACCCTTGATGTTCTTGCTTACTTTGGCTGTAAAAACTGCCATCATTATCTGTCCAAGGACCACTGAAACAAGTACTTGGTTATTTGAGCCGTGATGATGAGTGCCTTAATTGCGCATACTAATCAGGTACACAACCAGATGTGTGCAGTGGGTGGGAGTGAGCTTGTGGATGTTTTTGAGCCCACATCACTATTTAGACTATCATGAACACATCTTGGCTCCGATGTCTCTGTGGAACTAGTGAAACAAAGGGCTCTGAGCTATCCCTCCTTAGCAAGGTCCAGGCCCTGGGTAAAACTGGGATGCATTATCCCGGCTCTGTGATTGCCTCGTCCCAGTGTAGAATCACGGGGGGATATTTCTAGGATATTAGAGAATCATCAAAGGATTTCTTAGGAGGGCAAAGGAAAGAGCTAATGTTGTCATCTCCTGCCTCGGGACCACCCAGACGCTCTACAACAAATCATGCGTCTTCAGCTACAGTATCTTGAATTATTGTTCACAGGGATTTTAAAGAATTTAATTTCTTTTTTTTTCCCCCTCTTTTTTTCCCTTTTTTTCCTTTTTTTAAAGGATGACATGTAGTTTCCTGACGGGCTGGTTTTAATAAGGTTGAAATCTTTGTTGTTGCCAAATCAGAGAGGACTGTAACATCTTTAAGTCATTAGATGGGAATGGGGTAATTACTCAGAGGGTGTGCTTCAAAGGTTATTGGTTTTTACAACGTTCTGTGTTTTTACACCACTCTGAAGTTGTCTGGAAAGGAGCGCCGGGCCTGATTCTGCCGCTGCCACACGTGTGGGTGCCGGATTTGTATTTGCAGGGTTTTCCTGTAGGATTTCAGGGTGGGAGGTTGAAAAGGTCCATACACAGTCTCCTGTGGGGATGGGGAAAAGCTAAACCTGACTGCGAAGTGCAGGGGACTTTCCCACGTGCTGAGAATTCGCTTCGGAACAGGGTCCTCAGGCTGTGCTGGAGTTGTTTCTCACTGCTCCTTCCCTACCTGCCTGCTACACCCACATGTCCACCTTTGCACTGCCTGTGGCTTGAAAGATATTCTGGGCAATTTAGGATGTCCCTGTAGCATTCAGCCTGGCTGCAGGTCAGTGTCACTCCGGGGCTGAATTTGTCATCACGGAGGTATTTTGCAGGTGGCCTGAGCAATGGGGACCTGCAAATCACAGCGCGAGCCTGCAAAATGCTTCACGTTGGGTTAATGCCGGTGGTGTCACACTAACGCTTCAAGGTCTTCAGTCAGGGGAGTAATAGAAGTAAAATGTTTTAACGAGGTTTTGATGGTTCCTTGGTGGGTGACATGAGGGATAAAAACCAAATCTCCTGGCTTCCAGCCCATGGCCCATCCAGAGAGTGGGTCAAAACTGCCCCAGAGGCATTTGAGCTAGATTTCAACATTGAGCCTCCTCCTGTTTACACCAGCGTGGCCTCCCTGGAGCCACTGGGCCAAGCAAGCCACCTTCTCCTCCGTCACGTCAAAGCTCAGAGCCAAAAAGGGGACACCAGGCCCTGCCATGACCATTGTTGGGGAGCCGCTATGGGACGAAGGAGGGGAGCTGTGTCCCCACCAGCCGCTGCTTTTTGCACTGCAGAATGGGGAGTTCTCCTCTTCCCCACCCTGTGGCCTCATCCCAATCTGTCCTTACCAGTCAAGACCATCACTGGGGCTAGAGCTTGGCTAGGGTTCAGGAGACCTGAATTCCAGAGAGAGAGATCTTGAGAAGCAGCACATCTTGGTGCCCTAGAGACAGGCCTTTGAGGGGGAAAGGATTGTACTCTTGAGACGTCTTGTTCCCCATGAACTGTAGCGGGAACACAGTTGAATGGCTTCAACTATAGGGCTGCATCTGAGATAACTAGAATGAATCCCACCCTCTAAATCCTGTTAAAGGCCAGGCCATCTGAAGGACTGCCCGTCATTCTCCTTGATGGCATCTTATGCAGGTGCTGCTGACAGACAGGGGTCCTGCATGTTCAGGAAGGGATGGTGCCTCTTATTGCTTCCCTGACCATCCCATCCTTGCATGCAGTGTCCTGCTTGCCACCACCACCCTTCCTGCGCTTGAGTACACGGTGACAGGGTGGCTCAGGGTCCTGGCATGCTCCTTCACAGCTTTCTGTCCTTTACAAGACAGTGGCTGGTGAAACTTGTGCTTCTTTCCCTATTTTCTGATCTAGTTGAAGATGTCCCTGCTTACTGCAGGGGGTGTATGATAGATGACCATTAAAGATCCCTTCCAACCCAACACATTCTATGATTCTATTCTATGATTTTCCCTCAATATCCTCTTCTTTCTCCTAGAGATAAGCCATGGCAGACATAGTCTTAACAAAGAGCAGGGCTGGGGGAATGTACAGACCTCTATCAGTGGACGTGCAGTGCCCTCTCCCTCTGCACAGGGGTCAGAGGCTCGCAGGTGCCCACTTCGAGGAGGGCAATGGCTTGCTGTCAGTCTCTAGAGGAACTAGAGCATTGAAATAAGGCTGGATCAGAGCTTGACATTCCTCTCAGGTGGAAAGATGGTTCCCATTTGAGTCTCATCAGAAGGAAAGCTCAGATCGACAGCAACAGGTTGTTGAAATGCTCCTGACGTTGCTGCCTGACCCCCCTATTGATAGCACGGCTACAGCAGCCTCCCTGCGGCTCTGCGGCTGTGCAGCTCCTGGAGAGGGTGGATGCTTGCAGTGTGGAAAATGGCCAAAGATCTGGGCTCCCAATAACCCCGGGGAAAAGGGAAAATAGTAGAGATAAGGTTCTTCTTTGGCTCACCCCCTGTCTTCTCTGTTGGCCACAAACCAGTGTGTGATATTGCTTACTCATTCAGACATGCAAAAGCAGTTTACTACACTACTGCAAATAAGTAGTGGCCTCCTCTGGACCAAAACTGGATTCCTTAATCAGATCCAGGTTGGATTACTATTTTTTTTTACTGAACTGAACCTTACGAAAGCATGAGTGTCTTGGCCTTGATCCCGCAAAGGGCTTTAGGACGTGCTGAGTTGTAGGTATGCGAATACTAGCCTTGCTTGTGTGCTTGCGGTTCTTAGCATCCTGCTAGTCTGGGACCAGGAGACAGCATCCTGCAGGATTTATCCCTCTGGCTGCATGAACAGTGTCTGTAAGGAAGGCAGTGATGGAGAGATAAGAATGGGGGGAACGGAGCCTATGCTGATCTAAAGAATCCCTTCCAGAAACACATCAACTACTAATATGAACATTTCAGGAGATGGGAACTTCACATTCCCGTTAAGAGGTTACTCGAGTGGTCTTCACAGTTGACTCCTTGTGACTTTTTTCTAGTGCAGTTGTTTTCTAGTGTGATTTTTTTTCCCCCCCAACATACTCCTTTTTCCTCTTGGTTGAGCACTGATTCTTTTCTGTCAAATGTGTGGTCAGACTTCTTGCCAGCCACCTTGTTCACATACTGCAACGCGTTGGTCCCAGCACTTTAAGCAGATGTATTTTTCAAATCTTGATTAATAAATTTTGGTTACATAAATAGGTCTGCTTAGTTCCAAGAATAATTGTCTTCACTAGCAGAACATTATTTCTGATCACCAGGAAAATAACGTGATCAACTCCTTTCACATCTGTTCATTAAATGAAAAGAAAAAAACTAGGGCAAAATTTGTTTGAAAAGAAACAGGAAGCATATGCTTAATATCACTTAAAAAAACCCTGGCCATCATAAGGTTAACATCAAATCACAAATGTAAAACAGCCATTATTGTATTTACTCAAAAATTTTCTTTGGATTTACTAGCTCTTTAGGTTTTCAGTTGAAACATGCATTTTTTCAGGGTTCAATCTATGCTGGCACATTGTCTTGATAAGCTTCTTTCATCAGATGCTATTGTAAGAAAGGCTGTCTGAGTCCACATTTGTTTACGTTTATTAAAAATAGTTGTCATGTGTTTATATAGCTCTTTTGATCCAGAAAAATCCCCAGACATTTTGTAAGTTATGCTTAAAAGGGTCACTCCCTCCACCCTGAACAGAAACCGTGTTGGGACTGAGGCATGGCAACAGATTAAAAAATACAGAGAAATACCACCGAAATTCGGTCGGTCCTCACCGCCTCAGGGCACCATCAGTTTTCCCTGAGCTTCAGAACAGTTACTGGGACCGTGACGGCATTTTGGACTTTGGAGGAAAAAAGTAGTGAAAGGACCAGCTCCCTAGAGATTGCGGAGGTCTGGCAACATCTCAGCTAGATGCACTGTTTCCAGTTTTGGGCATCTCACTCCAGAGAAGGCACAGATCAACTAGGGAGAGACAAGGGGGGAGGAGAAGAAAGGATGGAGGGAGAGCACCTGAGGACTTGCGGAGAAAGGCAGAGGGGATTGTTTGTTTAAATGAGGGAAGGCGGAGGTGAAACATGGTCAAGTCTTCAAAACACGTGAAGGGCTGCTGAAAAGAGGAAAGGAATAAACCTGTCCATGGGGACAGGAGAAGTCATGCACTTGTGATGTAGCAAGGGAGATTTGGTGAAACATTAGGCAGTAATTCGGGACTTCAGGAATGGTGAAATGCTGGAATAGATGTCTGCAGAGGCTCTGGAATTGCTATTATTGTGGGGGTTTTTTTGATATTGGATTAGGCATAAATGTCAGGAAGGCTTTAGATCTTGTTCCTGTCTTTGGGACAAATGGGCCAGAAAGTCTCTCCTGGTCCTCTCTTCTTCAATTCTGCTGTGGTGTCGGATGAGCCCTGTTTATATGGACAAACCAAATCACACTAACAATTAGTTTGTGAGCTCCTTGGAAAGTCCTTGCAAGCTAAACCAGAACAGAAATTCCCCCAAAGGCTTGCATGTATGTTTGGTTTATTTTTCAGTTTTAAAATGCTCCCAGATCATCAAGGTGCTCCAGCACACCCCCAGCACAGAGGACTTAATCATGTAATTGGATTCAGTAGGGTCTCTTCACAAAGCCTCTGCCTGCGGCCCCATTTTTGGGGAAAGTTTTACACATTCTAATGATGGTAGGACAATGTATGACTAATACACTGATTTGAAAAACTGCCCTATTATCTGATCAAAAGTACAAGCTCATGAATATGATACCGCAGGTCATTTGGCTAAAAGATACCTGGAGTCTTCCAAATTTTTAAAACAATCCCATACACAGAAGCAAAAAATAGAGAACAGTGGAGACAGTAGCTGCCTGTTCACCACAGATCATGTGGAATGTTTTATTAAAGATATTTTTATAAGACACAAAAGACTGAAATACAGAATATCCTGGGCTGGCAAGAGAAGGCGTGATAATAATTTAGATTGTTATCCCTCAGATTCGCGATTCATTTTTAGTGTTCTCTATGTTAATTTCAGGAATGAGCAAAACCTCCCTGAGGACGATGGAAGCTTTCCAGTTGAGTTCAGGGGACTCTGTTGCTGCCTTCATCCTTAGGGAAAGTCCGAGGGGTCAGTGAGATCCTACGTGCATGTGCGAACGTGCTCAGAGGGAGTTTGGAGAAGTCATCTCCTGACACCAGGGTCACCTCTAAGATTAGGTTGTAATCTAACCTGGCTGGCTAGGGCCCCTCTGTAACCCCTAGGAAGAGAGAAACCCCGAGCAAGAGTAAATGCCCCCTGGAGACCTGCACTAGAATTAGGTGAACCACCTTCTGGAGAGGTTTCTTTCCCCATTCGCTATAGAAACAGCCTGGTTACAAACTCGGAGGTTTTACAAGGAGTTTTGTAGCATTTGGTAAAAGGGATCATTCTCTTTAAATATCTCGAAACCACCTTGGCAGTCAGCGAGGATGCTAGAAGTAAAGTTGCATGTAAGAAAATGTCTTACATGGATAAATGGTGATTCATTTGCTATTAGCCCACTTTGTACACATTAATGGAAGGGCACTATTCTTCTCTTGTAAAGCACTTAAGGATTTTTTTAAAACAAACAAGCCCACCTAAAAGTATTTATCTTAACAAGGAAGCCTTTATAGAAATCTAACGTCTTGAAACCAGAAAATGACCTCACTAGTGAGGAGAAGAGTAGTAAAAAATTCCGAGGTCTTTTGACAGGAAACCCTGGGATTTTAAGTAAACCATAGGGGTTTTTTCCCCAAAAAAAATACCTGTTGTCAAGGGAGGGGGAAAAAAAATCAACAAAAAAACCCAACAAAACATTTCTGGCAGTTGACCAGAAAATGGAAACATCGTAAGGAAATGTAAAATGTTGATTTAAGGCTGCTTTAGGAATCCCTTAGAGGTAGTTGGCTGATGAATGGGCTCATGATTGTTTCATGGCTTCCCTGGCCAGCCTGTGTCCTCCGTCCGACATCTCACACACTTCCCTGAGGTGCAGGGAGACAATTTGCACAAGGCACATTTTAGCCTCACGGGAGGATCAAGCCCATAGAGTGAGGCAGGAGCAGGATACACCCAAACTGCAAGTCTAAATGGCATTTTGGCAATGTTTTTTAAATTGAAATTGAAAACCAGACCCTCCTTGGAGTTAAAATTTTAACTTAGGGCCAAATTTTGTGGTTCTGTAAAGTGACAGACTGTAACCAGAAGATGAATACAAGCACCTCCCCATACTTATCTTAGGGAAAACTGATGCAGGGGAAAACCCCCCAAATTGCGATCCCACTGTCGGCGTTGCCAGATCTGTGCACTCAGCAGGATAAATGAGGTCTGGATCAGAAGTTGGAGGATGACTGCATTTCTGTTGAATTACTCAGCGCGTGTAGTACCTAGTTTCGTCAGAAGTATGTATGCTTTAATGATGCTTTGTATTTGGATTGGTTCTTGATGTTACATATATTACAGGAGCTTGGATAGACAGCGCCCTAATCTGGCATCAGCCATTGCCAGCACTAAATTAACCACTCAAAAGCTGGATAAATTTAAAAAAGCATCACTAGCTTCTCCCAGATCAACCCTTTGTGTTGAGTGACTGCAGCGGTTTTGATGCAATATAGCAGAAACTCTAAAGCTATGTGTCTTGTATCATCAGTTCAAGACATAAACCAACCGCTCACCATGGGAATTTAGGTAAGAGCTTTCTCTGGCAAGCCTTGATTTCAGAATTTTCTATTTACAGCAGTGTGTTCCTCCGGAATGAGCACCGCTTCTCACTGTCAAAGACCTTATACTGGTTAGATGGATTATCTGCTCCCATGGAGCAATTCCCGTGTCTTTAATTGTAGACTGCCTTTTATTCTAATTCATTGCACATTAAGATCACTTCTAGCTACAGAACAACTATCCTACCCCGAAGATGTGGTGACAGTATAAAGGATGAGGGAAGAAATGAAATGAATTATCCCAAAAACCCAGGGTGAAGAGTCATGTGCAGGGATTGTCTGTTGGATTTGATGTTGACCAGCGTGTGTGTTTACCAGTGCCCTCTTCTGGGTGACTCTGATCTTCCACAGTTTGTGACTGACTCAGCCCATTCAAAGCATCTGAGATAAAAGCAATCTTGTTATTGCTTAGACAGAAAGAGGCAAAAGCCTTCAGTGCCACTAAGTTCTATTTCTGTGCAAGAATCTGGAGCAAAGGTATTGTTCCTTTTATCTGCGCTTATGAAAGACGCAGCCTTTTTCTTCCAAGGTCAGGATCTCAGATACTGTATCTAAATATTTATAGGACTGCAGAGCTTCTTGCCTCATTAAAAAAATATTTAACCATCACTTTCAGTACCTCCAAATCCCCTTTATGGAAGATTTTAGAAGTAACACAGTGAATCTGCAGATATTAGTGTTACATCTTGTTTTCAGGGCAACTTGTCTTTTTCCTCCTTGCTCCACAGAGTATGCCTTGGTTTTAAGTCCAGAATCCATCTTGCGCAGTTGACATGCTTGATTGTGCTGCTCTGTGTCAAATGGTGGATTGTGGATCATGCAATAATGGATGCAATGGAAGCATTTTATGAAACAGGAAGTAAAAACTTCCAAATCAATCGTAAATGGACCTTTTTGACCTTCATTGTCGTGGGAATCATGCTGAACTCCAAGCTGCAAACTCAAATCAAAGTACTAACTCACGCCACAATCAATAAGCAATCACACCGCTATTGAGGCGAATACAGGGGCAGGGAAACTTCACACTGAGTCTGGTTTTGACATTGTGTTTTGATCCAAAATGGCCTAAAGCCGGGGAAAGAAATGAAGCTGCTTGGTCTCCTGTGCTCAGAGTTATCAGTTTGTGTAACGGGATCCCTAGAGATTCTTTACAGCTTGTGAAACGGGGGAAGAACATGTTTTGTGGCCGCTCCTGGGTTTAGTATCCAGTCCATGGTAAGACAGACATGTCTCTGAGACACGACAAAGTCTGAGACCTTTGGTGGCAAGAAGGTACCTAAGAACGTAAGAATGAGGTCATCCTGGGCCAGCAAAGATACATCTATCACAGTCTCTCATGCTGGCCAGTAATGGATGCTTAAAAAAAGGAGTGCAGTAAGTTAGATACATCAAGAGTGGTCCCTCCTTTGGCTGTATTCTACCAGCAGCCAGAAGCTGAGGGACATCTTGAATCAGAGCTGTTTCCAGGTCATCACACTTATCAGCCCCTGGGGCTCTCCCTGCATGTCTAAGGCATGCAAACAATAATAATAATTGTGATTGTCATTGTTGCTGCCGCGTAGAATGACAGCTCACAGTGCAGAGGCAAGAGTTCTCCTGTTTAATTTCCTTCTCTTGTGTCTTTCTTTTAGCACCACCACGTTGCCTTCCTATATCAGGATAACCAATGGCTACATCACAGTCAAACCTCCCATTTGGATTTCAAACCGGCTGGATCAGAGACCGCGTTCAGATCTCCCATCCCAGCCTCAGCCTACAAGCTCAGCTTCAGCCAGCATTTTATGGCCATCAATAACTTATCCTCTCGGCGTGGCCATAGCGTCTTTTCTCCTTAATCTACTGCAGCCTTCCTGACCGCATTAGTATTACGTGCAATCCCTTGGAGTAGAGAAGAGAGATAATTTATGAATGAATTGGAGGTTAAGACAACAACAGTTACAAGCTGGACCTTCTCAGAGAATCAGTAGTGCCTTCTAGCTGATTTTTTGTCCTTTTGCCCAGATACATTTTGAAACTCTAAAGCTTTATTGTAACACTGACTTACATCTTCTTTTTGTAGAAGGATCTTTATTTCCCATAGTGCTATGGGGTTTTGTAAATTACACATGTTCATATAAAGAAAAAAAAGAAAAAAGAAAAAATGTATTTATTCGACTGGTAAACTTATTTTCCTTGTTGTATATGTTAATAACATACCTATTAATCAGTAGCGATGGTGAAACAGATAAATTAATATTTTCTATATTTGTTTTCTAACTGACAACTCTGCAAATGTCTGAACTGACACCAAATGAATGGCTTTTTTGTTTCTTTAACCATTACTTTTTACAGCAACTGTCCAGTAAGTACATTTCTGGTGAACTTCTTTATTTTACTTTTTTTTTAATCTCATTAGCATATCGTACACTGAATAAAGCAGATCCTGCTCTCTGTGGCCTATGCCCATTAGAAGAATAGGTGCATTTTTAACTCATGTTAGCTGCTACAACCTCAAATCCCAGTTACTTTTATATGACTTAGTAAGTCATTAGTCAAGATAACCCTCTAAGTGCCCCTGTTGTCTTTAAGTAAACTAGTTAACAACTTTGGAAATTACCAGTTTCCCTCTTTGCCCTGGGACTAACTCATTAGCTAATGCAAATTAAGACAGCTTTTTCTTAATAAAAAATTTCTTTTAAAGTCTGGAATAATCCCACTGCAATTATTTTTTTCTCTCCCTCATATTAGATAAAGACAAGCCTACAACCTTTCCCAGCTTAAATTAGAACAGATCTTGGTCTGTCAATAGGGTGTATAGATGTAGTATCCTGTTAATCTATAGAACTTCATTGTACCGGTTGCATTAATGCAGATGGACAACCTGGAGGGCAAAAAACATCTACAAATTCCTTATGGTCTTGCTATTGTGCTGCTTAGAGCTGGTATTTCCATGCTGAATGATGGCTCGTCCAAAATCTCTTCAGTACCACAGGAATCAAATTAAAGCCTTCATGATGGAGATGTACAGAATGTTCCTCCGTTTGTGACTATGGTACTTCTGTTGACTTCGGTGGAAACGTTGTGACACCTTACATTCACCGAAAAATTTACTGCCCTATCCAAGCAGCTACTTTTCATGAATGCGATGAACAACATTTATGGGGAAAAAAAACCCATGTCCATCTTAAAAACTATTAACATTTAATAATGCATGTTTATTTCTGCCCCCCCCCCCAACAAAACATGATGAAAATGAATTTCAGTGAGAAAATTAATTTTGGTTGAAATAGCGGTTTTCTTTCTAAGTCATCTACGAACCAAAAATCCAAAACACATGATGAAAACAACTTAGTTAGAAAACAACTAAATACAATGAAAGCTTTTATTTACCAGAAAGTGGCGCTTTTTCACCTTGAAAAAAATATCAGGTGATAGTGATGATGGTTATAGTAATAATACTGATAAAAGTCTGACTGAAAACAGTCATGTCACTTTCCCAGCAGCCCTACAGCATGGTCGCCAGGGCTGGAGAGATGATTCCATGCAATCCTGAAGTCTCTGCAGTGAGAGACGGTTTAGGATTCACCATTCGTTCGTCATTGTACCAGTTAATTCAGGAAAGCAAGTTAGGAAATAATTCGACTGCAAAAGGCACATATTTTTGTTTGAAACCATGATGGAATACTGAGTTTTTCCATCGTGCATCCCAACCCATTGCCTTGCAAAGGCCAGGGAGAATACAGATGATAACTTCTTTTTGAGTTACTGCTCACTATGACCTCCAGCCTTTGCTCTGCTCTTGACAGAAGGTTGTGCAGATTTGTGGTCCGTTTAAGTGGGTACAGCAGACAGTGCTATAAGATACCCTTATTTTTTTCAAGTACAACAGTTGATAAGGCTGAATGGAAAACTTTGAGCTTTGCCCCAAAACGTAGGCTTCAAGCACACCCTGTGCATACTTTTATATTGTGTATTTTGGCTAGCAGATGATTAGAGATGTTAGTTTTGGACAGAAGCCATTCACCTTGCATAATATTTATTGCACGGGGCTGGATATTGGAAACATATTTTGAGAACTTTCATTTCAGTTTTATTTGAGCTGTTACCCTAGAAAAGCCTCCATTTGAATTTAATGGCTTAACAGATCTTCATATTCAACCTTAATGCATTTAAAAGATGATTGGCTCTCCTGTTGTATTCAAGACGGAGAGCAGAACGGAATGATAATGTCTTATTTACAAAAATGGAACTGGAAATCAGGTAGGCAAATCTTAAGGGTGATGATAAGTTACATAGTAAAAGTGAACAGCCAACAAACCAAACACCATTGAATTTTATTTGTTGTCCTGTGATCGAATCCAGAAATGATTCTGTGGTACCATCCCAGAAATGATTCCAGGTGTTGGAAAACTTACCGTGTAAATAGACAAGACTACATAAAGATAAGGGAGAGAGAAAAACAGAAACAACTTGTCCAAAACTGTAAGGAAAAACACCAATGGGACCAAGACTAGAAATTACAGTTCTACAGTTTCCCTACCCATGGCCTTCTCCAGAAGCCTCTGGGGCTTTTTTGACTATTAGGAGCACATGGGTATCTCCGGGCTCACGGCTGTCATTATACCGCACAGAATAGTTGCTCCGTTTGGCACGGATGAGGGGGGTTTTTTTGAATCACTCCTCCACTGGACGGTAATATTCCATATTCATTAGCTCAGATATCATGGTATGTTTGAATATCACGGTATGCAAATAGCTTGGATAACAAAATTAGGTTTGGACTTATTTGCATTTCCTGGCATTTTGTCCGTAATTCCTGTGAAATGAATGAATGCTTCTGGAGCTCACCCAGTTTCCCTTGCGCTGGTGCCCCCACGTTTGTCCCACTGCAGCGCAGGGGTCAAAGCAAGGTGGCTCCTGGCTTTGGGGTCAGCAGGCTTGACTTCTGCCACCTAAAAGCATCCAGCTCACCTGGTCATCTGAGCTTCCTCTGGTTAGGGGAGAAGACACGGCTTCCTCACAATAAATAAAAGATGAAGTAGCTTCCTGTAGATCCTCGCTCAGGAGCCTCACGTGAATGGCTTCAACACAGGTCTCTAAGCAAACATTTATTTTATTCTGTTGTCTTACCTTAAGGGACGACTTGGGGTAACTTTTTTCAATCTATGGCAAGTAAGCAAAGCAATACTAGAAAATGAGACCCTCACTGTGATTGATAAAATGGATTATTTATTAGCTAGAGCAGCCCAGTGTTAATTAAAATACACTAATACTAGTTAGCACAGATCTATGCACATCTGTTGCAATGGACCGTGATTATGTTCACCATGAGTTTAAAAAGTGTGCATCAGATTTGATACGTGCTCTGGAAGTAACACTGACTACCAGCTTCATGGGATTTCAGTTTTCTCTGTGGGTTTCTCAGAAAACTAGAAACTGACTGCTTGCTTTTTCCCAAAAGAAAGCTCAGATTCCCGTATAATCACAAGATTCCAGGAGCAGGGTATTTAACAAAAACATCCCTGTCCACTACATATAATAGCAAACAGCGGTGATACCGTTTACCTCTGAGAAACACAATCAAGGGAGTCACGCAGTGTCTGGCAATCAAGGACGTCATTTTGGATGAGTCCAAAACTGAATGTTCATAAGATTCATCTTTTCAACACAGCTACAACTGATACCAGTACAATTCACATTATATATAATTGTTACATTATAAATGAATTCTAATTAACTGCCAAACTCTTGCCCTGGTGGAGTAAGTATCCCACACCACCAGCAACAGATCTAACTTCCACTCTTGCGTTGTTTAATGCTTTTCTTGCCTACGTTTATCTGTGGATGCTATATTAACATGCATTGCCTCCTGGAGAACCAGTTCGTAAGCTGGGACAGAAGGTATTTTATATTTTATGACTGATGTAGTTTCTCTGCAATCCCTTGGGCTGCTGAATAATGCAATACCTCTTCTGGCAATAAATGATGAACATGATTTATGATAACTATGCTTTATACAGGTGTCAAAAATCTGCTTTGTTGAACTTCCCATTCCTCCAAGCTCCACTGTAATTTAGGAACACCCAAGGTACGGAGTTGTATATTTATCTAAGTTCTTCAATATACAGTTGTGGAGCGGGAGAGAGATGGAAAGAAGGAGAACTTAATCTATGTTTAGTGCATTGATTAGTCGAATTATATGACCCAGTCATTACCATATACCACTGCTAGGGAGGAATTTCCCATCATATATTTATGTTAGAGAAACCAAAGTGCCAAAGTTATTATCTCAGCATAAATGTTATCATTCCAAACTTTGCTTAGTACCATAAGATATTTCTATATTATATCCAAAAAGCATATGGTCTTGTCATATCTCTGAAGTGATCAATGTTCCATGGAGCGTGCTAGAGTTCAGCTTCAATTTAGGCTCAGTGCAGCTTAACTGAAGCAGAAAGATAATTGCCTAATTTTGCGATCATAGGGTGTAAGAGAGTGTGTGTGTGTGTGTATGCATGTTGTGCATGTGTTTTGTCCCCATCCAAACACAGCCTTTCCTGTGAGTAGCTTTTTCAGGAGGCACCTTAACCTAGATAAAGGTAGAGAGGGCTTTCCAACACGTAGCCAGTACTTTTCTTCCACAGGAGCGAGTGACCGTCCTGCAGCTTCATGCTCACACGGAGTTTTAAATTGCATGTTTGTCAGTTTTCAATTCAAATGTATTTCAAATATTTTTTCCTGTTCCGCCTCCTGCTTTCGTGAACTGTTTTGAAGAGTGTAATAAAAAGATGCTTTCTAATATTATTTTGTCAAAATATTTTTGTAGCATAATATATTAATAAAATGTTATTATAAATCCATAGCACAAGAATCTTGTATGTCTAGGTTCTTTCCTTTGCACTAAAAGCTAGGGAATCGCTGAAAAAGGGAAACATTCAGTTTGCTGCTTTCCTTCTGCCCAAGACATGGGATGGAGGACACCATACTCTGGGGAAGGTTCCTTGTAAAATTAGGTGGTTTGGCAAGGCCATTCCCATGGTGATCTGGAGAATCTGACTTATGGACCTGTTTATCAGTGAGAAATTGCTGCACCTGATGGATAATGAGTTGGTCTGGAGCAGCCTCGGTCTCTGATGTGTGTCACTGGAGGGAAGCCGTTTGGTTAATCTCACAACGTGTTTTGAGTGGGACTTGAGGAGAGGGAAAGGCTTCGACTGGCAGATACGGGACGTGGGAATGGAGCTTGTCGCTACCATTTCAAAGGCTCAGTGGGAAAGCACACAAAAAACAAAACCCACAGAGGCCTTTTTTTTGGTTGAGAAGGAGTAGGGGGTTTGCAGGAGCAGGGATCTTAATGGACATTGGCCTGAATTCAGGGGAAAACTCTGGTATATGTATGAGACTGAGGCAGAGGGAGAAGTTTGGGGTGTTTCAGTCTTACATCTGCTCATTTTCATGCTGCCCAGGATAGTGCATGGTGAGTCCCGCAGCCTGTGGGGCAGACACGGTGGTGTACGGGACCACAGCTGGATGGACGGATGGAGTAGGACAAGGGTGTAGGCAGGCAGAAAGTGCTCCATGGGGCTAAGGACTGCAGCATTCCCAACACAACAAGGCTTCACACCAGTAGCCCACACTGTGCCACAAGCTGATTCACCTCCGCTTCCCGGGCAGCAAGGAACAGACAAGAAAATACCCCAAAAGCCTCCATAAGATGATGTTATTTCCTGCAGTGTCGCTGGACCTTTGTCAGCCTGAGTGAAAGCAGAACTGAGCTCTTTCTTTTTAACGACTCCCTTCCCTCACTACTAAATCCATTAGCCTGGACGCTCGCAGTCGTAAAACAACATTGAACCCAGCAACATTAGTTACTGTCACTGCTGTTAGTCCTCCAGCAGGGCCCCGGGGAAGCACAAAGTCAGGTCTCATGTGGGGCAAGGGGCAGCAGAGCCGGGAAGCTGGTCCGTGTGCTCAAACTTAGCTGGAGTGTGTGGAAAAGCCCAGATGAAGCATCCTGGTGGCAGCGGGAAGCGCTTTCTCCAGTGCAAACAGTTGGTGTCTTTTGAACCGCTGTTGTTGCTGCTGGCAAACAAAATAACCCTGGAACTTTGTCTCCGTCGGGGATGGAGCAGAAGCTATCTCTCCACACAGAGATACAAAGACACAGAGATTTACTCATTTTTCTTGGCATATTCCTCTCTCTTGCATCCAAATCTTGCCTTGTAGCTGACATTGCAGACTTCTTGCTGATCGCAGCATCATTGTTTGCTTCTTAATTATGTGCTAAATGATTCGCTCTTTAACACGCTATTTTGAGAGAACTCCACCAGCGAAGCCGTTTTTAGAAATATCCGCCGTAGGAAACGCAGTGGGATGTTCAAACCCTTGAGCTGGTTTGAACTGAGCTAACCATGGCACAGGAAGGAATTGCTGTCGCAACACAGAGGGGAACTTCTCTAAAAAAACAGCTAAAAAAAGAGCCCATCTCTTGAAATACCAACCAGTCGGTCGAAGCTGCTTATGGTCGCTCTCTTTGGACTCGCAGCCAGTTTGGCAAGTCCATGTGGCCCAGTCGTGGTCCTAACCCCACGCTCCCTGCCCCGGCCGGTCTTGCGTTGCCAGCTGGCCCTGGCCAGTCCCAGTCTGCCAAGTCCTTTTCCCCTTAAGGGTCCTGTTCGGCTGCAGGTCTGAACACAATATAAACCTTCAGCCAGCAGAGACGGATACGGGCTCAGCGGTGCCGTTTGCTTAAGCTTCTCCTTCCCTTGACCTCTCTCTCTGTACTCCGAGACTGTAATTGCAGCTTTTTACTCTAACTTGAGATTTTCCTGTTTATAGATTTGCACCAGAAAGAGGGGAAGCTGCGATGAGAAAAATTCAGGGACGGAAGATTGGGTTTCTTGTGGAATAGCTTAGTACCCGCGTTGCCGTCCAGCAGCCTATCTCCTTTTTGGATCAGTGCTTTCCAGTTCCCAAAGCACCCGAGTGCCACCCACGAGTGCTCCCCACGCTGAGCGGGTTGGAAGAAGTATTGAGCCTCATGAAGCCTCTGCGTGTTCTCCATCTTTCAGCCTGCTCAGTGGTTTCCAGTTGTTTCAGCCTGTGACCTTCTAGTATCGCTCTGAGAGTGCAGACCCCCGGCTGTACTTGTAATGTATATAACACCTTTCCTCAGCCTATTTCAAACTGCAGATTTAGGACAGGGATCCCCCAAGGGCCTGTGGAGCACAGGCAGATGTCACCAAGCGGAGGTTGGCACCCCTGTCCTGCACCCACCTTTGGTCCAGACTAAGGATGGATGGCTTCTGCAGAGCAGCTCAGTGCGGAAGTACCCAACCGCAGCCTGCTGCCATATTTGCTTGTTTATTTATTTACTCGTTCGTTTATTTTAATTTTAAGCAGTTTGGGCTTAAATTAAAATGCAGAGTGGTATTGGTCCTCTCTTCCTGATGAGCATTTAAATGAAGGAAAAATACTCAGGAGACCTTTTGCCTTTTGCAGAGGGGTGTCATTTTCTAGCAGAGAACTCAAGAGTAAAATGCCTGTGAGTCCTTCTCTTTTGGCAAGTATCTTTTTTTTTTTTTTTTAAGCATGTTGTGCTGTGAGTATGTGAGGGGTTTTTTTAGCACATCTCTCCCCTTCACCTTCATTGCAGATTTGTCAGTATTTGTTAACAATTATTAACAGTTGAACTTATTACCTCTCCCTGAGCAGAGGTACTAATATAGCTTCCCTGTTACCTATTGCCTGCTGCCCGGCAGGCAACAGATACTCATGAAATTCCTAGCAATTATTATATTTGAGACCTCCAAACCCCTGTGAGCAGTTTCAAAAATTGTTAGCCAAGGGGTAGTTCCAGCACACCTTGATCACATAACCACTGTCGTTTTAGAAGCAAAGCTGCAGTATGACTTAAAGGCAAATGTATTTGAGGCAGCACATCTGAAGGAAAACCCGTCATTGCTCATGCTCTTCATCACCACTGAATCAGGGCAGAGCTGTTCCTACTGCCCCTGATTTGGGGGGGGCGACTGAACACGTTGTACCAAGCTGGCAGTCTGTACTTCATGGCAGTCTGTGCCTCTAGCTCCAGACTCATCCCAAAGATGTTCCCATCCAACACAGCCACGCAAAGGAGCTCCATAGCATCTCCAGGGGCTGAAATGGAGCAGAGGGGACCATGGAGAAATAAATATATTAAAACATCAGGGCCCAGTTGGGTGTGCAGGTGGAGCCAGAGGAGCTCCAAAAATCACAGAGGATCTCTAAAGACAAAAATAACCAGACACCCACAAGTCTGCTGCCAGTAACGGAAACAACAGTAACGGGAAAAATTGTATGTGTTTAGATTGCTAAATAGTGGGATGGTGGGAATATGACTACTTAATTTCACTGGGGTCTTAAAATTTAAAACACACAAAACTTTTAATTGAACATTACAAATTCTGTACTAGGTTTTTTTTAACGTACAGTTTGTGTCCTACTACAAAGAAAATCCTTTTAATATCTCGCTGCACATTCAGGGAGTTTCAGGTATTTGGGTTGGAAGGGCAGATGGTAACAGCAGTGCAAACATGCTGAGACTGGGATAAAAAGGTGCCCGGCAGCCACACGAGCTACACCTGCAGCACCCCATGCCATCTCATGCACCTAAGGGTGCTCTTTGTGTCAGCACAAGAATGTCTTGAGAGCACCACTGTGTGAGGTTCAGTGATGTTCAGACTTCAGGATGATGGGACAGACCTCAAGGCCAGGGTCCTGGCATTGCCACCATGGTATTGAAAGCATCAAAAAAGGAGTCAGGACTCAAAAACCCAACAGATCTTTGAGTTAACCCGTGCCTACACAACAGCCCGTATACCTAACAGACCACAGTGCCCTCTCCCTAGGTTTAACACCTGGCAAACCGCACTATGTGTGCAGCTTTAGGGAGAGCTCGAGCCAATGTCCAGCCAAAAGCCTTCCACTGACTGTCCTGGGCTTTGCATGAAGTCCTGAACACCTGCTTCATTTGAGCAGCAGGTCCCAATCCCGCAGTCCCAAACACCGTGCTCCACAGCACGCCAGCACTTCGCTATGGTCGCACCTTTGGTCCAGAGTCCAGAGCACTGCACTTTATTCCAGTTTTCACATTTAACAAGGATATAGTTAAAACGGCAGAACAAATTATACGGAGCCAAACCTCCATCGGGCTGATTTTTAGAGGAATGATAACAATAATAAATGCGGCAGTGAGTTCATGCTAACAGCCCTCATTCACACCTGGAGCTCCCTGCCTTCTTGGAATGAAATGCAGCTTGAACAAAGGGACCAAGATAATGTGAGAAAACATCAACAACAGGCAGATAGAGGTGAAACAAATGAAAGACAGATGTAGGGAGGAAAGTGGGAGCTTTCTGCTTTGATTTGCACAGGCCCCGTATCTTTATTGTCCTAAGGAATATCAGTTTGTTGTCCTAATGATATCAGCTCTCCAGACCTCTTGCATGACTTATGATGCACCTTTTCTTTCTTCATGTGAAAGCTATTGGTTTTAATTATAACATGATGGATACACAGCTATAACTATCTCTATGTGGCTGAATTATTTGAACAGCAGTGCAATAGGGCCCTTTTTCTTTCCAGAGATCTCTGTAGCTGTTTGTCTTGGCAGGGGTAGCTTTGTCCCCAGCTTCATCCTGTGTGAAGTCCTTTCCACCCACTCACGTTAGCTGAAGCATTCACTTCATTTTTAGTGAGAGCGTTATTATCTTCTATTTTGCACTGGCAAAAATAACTCTCAAAAGGGGAAGAGACAGCAACTCACACCTACCCATCTTTCTTGAACAAACTCTCTTCATACAAATTGTAGGAAGCAAGCACTTCAAGGAATTTGCCAAGAATTGTTTTTCTCTTAGCAACGGCCCAGACCAAAAGTGGACACAGAGACCATGATATCATCCCTCAACCAGAAGGATCCTCCTGAAGACACATTAGTTCGGATAATGTGCGCACTGCAAACACAATAGTGGTGGTTGTGTGGTTGTAGGATGGACAATGCTGGTTGTGTTCTCTGGCTGTGCATGGGCCAAGCATGGCCCTGAGAGCAGGATCCAACCCACATAATGACTTTATCCTGCTGCTGCCTTTTCCTCCAAGGGAAATGCAAGCAGTCCATGGAAAGCCAAAGATTTTTTTTCTTGGCCCTGTTCGTGGCGATATGCATTGAGTCTGATCTGCCACTACGGAGCCCATGAGGGAAGGCAAATGGAGGCATCTCTCTATGCAGAGCCTGGGGTTTGGATCCCCATCGCTGTGGGTTTAATGATGACTACCCGACATCTGGGTCTTTCCCTATGCCTGAGTAGGCCTGTAAAAAGACACACAAAGTGAAATCACGATGCATGTGGAGAGAATAAAATTGTAAGACTCGGTTGGTGTCTCTTCATAATACCTACCTTAACTTTCCTTGAAACCTCAACCTTCCTGGGTTATCTTTATCCAAAAGCATTAGCACTAAGGGAGTGTGTGTGTGTGGGGGAAGGCTAAAGTATTGGTGTTAATGGAAGAGTCAGACATGAAGACAAAAGTGTATACCAGGGTCGGAGCCTCTGTAGCATGCTGCCAGTAACAGGCTCTGCTTGAAAGGAAAGTACCTATCTCAGCATGCGGTCAAGAGGAATAATAAAGCTCTAGTCATTCAGAGGGAGGGAAGAGGAGAAAAACAGTCATGAATGTGCTGGCTTATGTTTCTCTTGAACTTTCAAAATAATTTTTCTCTCCTGCCTAGAGATTAGTCACAGAAGCAAATGATACCATATCTGGGACAAAAGTTGGATGCATGGAAATGATCTTTGGGGAGAAAGAGAGGAAGAAGGGAGCAAACACATACTTCTCTCGCTTTCTCACCTTCCCCTTCCTCTGAGCCTGAACGTGCAAATGAAAGAGTTGGGAAAAAGTCAAGTGTTTGGGTCCAACCTAGAGCCGATGGGGGGCTTTGGGTCCAGCATGAAGCCAGTGGAGGGCTTTCCATTGCTGTCTGGTGGGTTGGGGGACCTGACCTTACTAATCTCCCAGGGCTCCCACTCTGCAAGAAGCTTGATTTCTCCCAGAGGCTCCAGTGAAATGATTTTCAACACATTTTTCCAGACTCAAAATGAAAAAACTAAAGGACTAATGGAAGTATGCTCATAAATGCCACTTTTTGGGAAAAGCTAGCGCTTGCTACGATTTTCAAAATAAAACCCCAGTTCTTCCAGGCCACTCTGAAGCACTCAGTTAGACTTCACAACACCCAGAGGTGTCAGGTAAGGCAACAACCTCAGCCCCATCTTAATAAGGTGGGAAAATGAGGTGGACAGTTGGTTTTATGACATGCCTGAAATCACAAGGGACAGCTATGGAGCAGGATTCAAAAGGCAGCCTTTCCTTTATGGTACCCTGTTCTCAGAAGCATGGCTCATTTATTTCAATTAATAGAACTTTATAAAGGCTCCCCTGCCTCCTTCTTTTTCGGCACGAATTACTGCAAAGACAGTGAATTAAAAGCACCAAAAGGCATAATTTTTAAAGAATGTTTGAAGAGTGTTTAAAGAAGCTGTTTCCATAAAAGCAGAATATGTGAAATTCACCCCAAAGAGTAAATTCAGGAATACTCTAGAGGATTAGAATAAAAAAGAAATGTCCTAAAAATCTTTTCTCAGACAAGGCTGACCTGACAGTTCAGCTCTGGAGTGGTCTTTCTGTGTAATACCAGTCAAGTGCCTCAACCAGGGACTGGTTCCTGTCACAACGTTCACTCAGGCATTGCAGGATTATGGGCTTCTCCAACCACATGAGATGAAATTCTTTAAAAGGCATAAAGCTTATGCATGTAGTCCACCGTCACCTCATTTTCTGTCTTCAAAAACATGCAAGATGGGATTCAGTTCATGTACCGTGCACTGTCTGAAAGCTGTCACCCAAGTTGCTTCCTTCAGTGGTGCCTCCCAGACTGACTCTTCCCTTAGAGAAGTATTTCCAGCTTATGTGACTTGTTGTCAGCTATTTTAACAGATGCTGTTGTGTTTGGTCCCAGACAGCTTCTGCCCTGAGAATGCAGTTATTTGTGTAATGTTTGCAAAGGCATTTCAGTTTCTCTTCTATGAAGTGAGACCAACTTCAAAATCATTAAAACAACAAAAAAAAACCAAACCCCAACACCCCAAACTCAACAATGGCTGACTCGTAGTCAGTGTTTCTGCAGCTCCACTGTTTGCTGTGACCATGAAAAATACCTCTGATGTGGCAGGGATGTGTTATGGCAGAACTCGCCAGGCAAGCCAGGAATTGGATAAAGTGCAAAATAAGCTGTAACTACACCTAAAACAGTTCCGCTGAAGGATCTGCCCAGATCTTGACCGTGTCAAAACTTACAATTTCCTAGAATTAGAGCCCACCACCATAATTTGCATAACATGTTTTTGTCAGAATTGCAGGACTGAGTGATGCTGAGACATTCAGTGAATGTCCCAAACCTTGCCTGACATTTTTATTTTATACATATATATTTCTATGTCAGGTAAACTCAAAATGGTCCAGAACGTGACAAAAATATATAGTTTTTAAATCTGGCTTCGAATGACTTATTGTTACAATGTTCTTTCATACTGTAAGTTCAGAAAGAAAAAAAGCAACATGGTTTGGCTTTGTACAAAATAATATCCTTAGATGAAACAACCCAATTTTCAATTTTGTTTTTAATTTTTAAGTGCAAAAATAATAATACATCTGTCATTGATAAACAGCAGAAATGTTTAAATGTCAATGAATGGAAAAATCATTTCTACTCCGGACAAAAAAATACCGCTTACATTGTTGATATTACAGTTTCATTGTTGACTTGTACCTCCCCTCTCTCCTAGCAGCATCGCTCCCTGTTCATCTTGGTTTTGAGGCCAGGAATTGGCCTTTGCTTAGCTTTTGTACAGGCCTCTATAACTAGGGCCTTTTAAGTACTCATTCCTTCTGAGCTTATAAGGCCTGTTATGAAGAATAATTGCTAATGGATGGGCCCTATCTAAATCAAACTCCTTGTAATCCTCCCAGACTTAAGACAGCCGAAGACCCCAATTCAATTCTCTCTCTTAGCAACGCCGCCTTGAATGCAATCACTGTGTGGCGCAAAATGTCATTGCAACCTGATAATTTGATGATGATGATGGTGAAGTGCTGGGCTCCGCAAGGTAATAATCTTTGGTTAAACCATAATCACAGCACTGGAAACCATTGGTTAATCATGGAAACTTCATATTCAGTGTGGTCTTCTGTGCTGTTCCAAAATGTTATGAGAAATGACCATAAGCAGGCTGACAGGAATGTATTTATGCTGTTATTCACATCTTGTGGCACGCACACCACATGCCAGAGGTCTTCGGCTAGTGGTTTGTTTTGAAAAACAAGGTTCATGAGTAAGACACAGTGTTCGAGGATGAAGATGTCTGCCACCCTCTGTTCTCTTTATTAGGAGAAATGAGGCACCACGCCCAGCTTGATTTTAATAAATTGTACTCTCTTACCCACAATTTCTTCCATGAGAGTAGTCTTGAAGTCACACTTAGAGCATCACATTGCAGGAAGTGACAAGGTGCTGTTAACGTGCTGCGGGTACCAAAAAGACTGCCTGTGACTTATGCCCAGGTACCAGCCTCTCACCAGGAAACAAAGGCCGGTGTGGCACCAGTGGGTGGTGAGCTGCCATGGGGACCTACAAGCTCTAGAGGATGTCTGTAAGGGTCTTGTTTTACTCTGAGGTCTCCATGCATTGGGCCTCAGCTGGGGAGCCATGTGAAAGGCTATGGACGGACACAGTGTCCTCATTAGGGTTGCTCAGCCCATGCCATGGCTAACACCAGCAGGGCAAGAACCCTGGGCCAGCAGAAACCTCATTCAGGGAATGCAGAGGTGCAGAGGTTTAAGGGTTGCACACTTAGAATCATAGAATTGCCTGGTTGGAAGGGACCTTTCAGATCGTCTAGTCCAACTGTCAACCTAACTCTCACAAAAACCACCACTAAACCATATCTCTAAGCACTATGTCTACCGTCTTTTAAATACCTCCAGTGATGGTGACTCAACCGCTTCCCTGGCCAGTTCTGAAATCTATGGAATGGTCAAATGTGCCAGTTCTTCCCGCCTTGAAAGAGGCCTCTAAGCAGTGGGGATGACCCACATCTTGTCTGTCTCTGCTTACCACAGGGCAGCAGAGGCACGCCACGTCCACTCCGCAGCAGCTTTCAGACAGTGAGCTGTTGCGGAGCTCAAATCCATCCACAGGCATGCTGTGAAGCAGGGTTTCAGCTGCTCATGCTTCCTCGTGCTTCTCCTCCGTGCTGGGACACACAGATGCAGAAAGCCAGCTCAGCGCTGGAAAGGCAGCCCGGCAGACTCGCTCTTGCTCGGGTGGTTGTTGAACAGCTGTTTCAGCTATGACATAACTGCTTTTAAACTTCAAAAGAATTCTATTTCTGTGTTGAAAACATACGGATTGTTTCATAAAAAAGCAAGAGCAAGATGTTAGCAGGCCATGGAGCGGGTAGTGGACACAGTGGAATTGCAGAGTACACATAACATCCTGTCAGCCCCATCTTCTACTCGGTTTTCACTCCTTAGGGGTCCAATCCTGCAATTTTCTCTCAAGGAATAACCTCGTCCATGCCAACAGAGCCTGCTATTTCATCTGCTGGTAGCCATGCTGGAATGTGTTTGCTTTGGGAGTGATTGTGTGCTTTGCTGGTGGGCTCAAAGGAGAGATAAAAGCTAGTACCCAGCTCCGCGGAGTGGTTTCTATCGGGGTCAATGAACTCATTAATAAAAGATTCCTTAAAAAAAAGTGTGTCTTTTGCAAAGCCAATGTGGGTTAGACATTTTGTGGGGCAGGTGGAGTTGAAGCGTGACCAGACACAGCTCAACTCTCTTTCATGCTACCTGCTGCCCCAGCAAAAACTTTCTGATGCCAAGTGAGACAGGCTGAGACAGTGCAAAAGTCATACAGGCGGGGCTTGAGGGTCTGGAATTTCTAAAAAATGCAGAGGCTGCCTGTCTTGTTCAGACAGTTTTGACACAGCAGGTCTCACAGATGCTCTGTGACACTGGAGGTGCACCCATAATTCTGACCAAAAAAAAGATAGAAATATTTTGCTGCAAAACCTGATCATTGGCTAACTGATAGACGCAAGGAGGACAGAAGGGATTTTATCAAAAACAAGCAAGTAGATTCCAATCTGGAGCTACATCATCGGTCTGGCAGACCCCAAGCTTTTCTGTTTCACTGACATGGGATTCCTTCCTTTTCCATGAACGATGACCAAAAGCTTCATCTTGCAAACAGCTCTCTGAATTAAATGGCTGCCCTTGAATTAACTCATTGATACTGGCAGCTAGAGCACAGCAATGGAAGAGAGGTAGGAGGAAAAAAAGAGAAAAAAAAGAGGAGGTGCTATGTTTAAAAACAAACAAAAAGTCTCTCAAGTGCCAAACTCACAGTCAGTGGAGGGATGTGGTGGTGGTTCCAGACTGTGGCAATGGAAAGCGATGACTGTTTAGCTGTTTGGGGGGAAGGGAAACACACTCCAGCAACACCATTACCCAACTAGTCCGAGAGATGCTCCTGTGGAGAAGGAGCACTCTAGAGAGTGTGTGAAACTGGATGAGCTTCCGATGCGATGGACAGCAAAGTTGGAAGAGTGTGGCAGAGATGAGGACCACCACTCCTGGTGGATCCCTCCTGCTGAGAGCAAGGGGTTGGATGCATCTCAGACACACGAGCCTAGGTGTATGGGAGGTCTGCTGTATCCATCCTACCCTGTGGACCAGCTCCCCGGGGACAATAAGTGGTCCTTTCTTTCACCCCAAAGACACTGGGGACAACAAAGCAGACAGTACAACATATAAAGTATAAATGGCTACAGATTAAACCAAGAACCGACGGATCTGGTACATATTGAAGACTGAACATGTAGTATCTTTATGTTAGGAAAAGTGGGAGTGACTAAGAGAGCTTGAGAGAAGACTCTGACATGAGTTACCTCAGCCTGTTGAAATCCTCATGCTGGCACTGATCACATCTTGGATTTTTAAGGGCATGCTCATGAGGTACGCTCGTCTACGAGATGAGCAAGTGAAGAAAACCTCACACAACCAACAGAGCCTTCAGAAGCGGTGCAATTTCAAAAAAAACCATACTGGGATATATTTATACATCACTGAAAGTGTTTGCTTGGAAGCTTTGCACTGGGTCAATATTTGCTGTCAGGTAGTGCAACTCCAAAAGAAATATAAGTAGTGTTCAGCTAAATCACCCTGCTTCTAGATTAAGGATTACACTGTGCAGCTCTACCCCAAGGACTAAACATCCTCACCTTAATGCATCCTGGCATCAGAGATTTGCGTGGGTGGGTGGATTGGAGAGGAATTCATGCTAAGCCCAGAGCCGAAGATTGTGTGAAGAGCCATCCCAAACACACATCGTCCTTTGAAAAAAATAATAGAAAACTGACGATCCTCTACCCCAAAACCACAGCGTTCCTAAAGCCTAATTCCAGAGGGTAGCCTAAGTGCTGCCCTTTAAGTATGTGTCTCTCAAAGGCAGGTCAAGAACTGCTGCTGTGCAGGGCAGTGGCATGGGAGCAGAAGCGTTTCTCCAGGGGCTGCCAGGTGGTTTGGATCCTTGAGGCACAAAGCGAGTGGTGGGAGCCGGTGGGGACAGCAAAGCACATGGACCCCTGACCCAGGTAATACGGCTAAATCCCCACTGCCCTGCCCTGCAGGAAGCCTTCAACCTCTGCACCTCTCATTTTTCACTTGTGCTATAACAGTGCAAACGGCTTTTTTTTTCGTACAGCAGATATCAGCGCCTGCATTCACGCACCCTCGGGTCTAGAGCTGGGGCTAGAGCAGGTCAGACCCAGATGTGAGCTGTATCATGGCCTGTGACACGTTATTTATCCTTTTGGCTATCAGTGATGGGTATGATATTAACTTCCCCTGTAAATGGCATGCTTTGTGCAAGGATGGGACTTGGCTGTTGCAAAGGAATTGCTTCAAGTTACAGCAAAAGCAACAGAATAAGCACTCCAAAATTATTCCAGATAGATACTGTGCTGATATACAGCAAGACTTTGTTTATGTCATGTGCAATTAGATTTGTTTTCCACCTTTTGACAGGAGCATTTCAGTCCAGAGCAGGAAGAGTGAAACACACAAGCAGCAGGAGGCCGCAGCCAGAAATGCACCCTTCATCCAGGGAAGAAAAGGCTCTTACATTGTGAAAGGGAGCCTCCTGTTGTCTTCCAACTGGCATTTTCTGGCCAGCTGAAAGCTAAAATAACCCTTCCTTTATGCTTTCAATACTATGATCTAATGGCTAAAAGGATTTTTAGTACAAAGCATAATTTCCTCCTTTGGTTTCTCTCATCATTTAATGGAAAGGCCCCCTAATGTATCGATTGCCATCACATTCTGCTTACATCCCAAACAGTGGCTGCTCAGCAGAACTGAAAAACAGATTGTCTTCTAGTGCTGCAGTAATCTAATAATAATAATAATAATGGATCCGCTGCAGACGGCTGCCTGAAGCTGCTGCAGACTCACAATGTGCAGGCAGTTTCCAAAGACCAACGGTCGGGAGGCACAATTAATTTTTGCATGATACAATTTACACCTCTCCTCACATTTTGCTGAAAGGAAGGCACAGAGTCCCAGCTCCCTGGAGTTTAGCTAAAGACCAGTGGTTCTCATTGCACTATTCAGTGACGGTGCTGCAGATGACCTGAGAGCGAAGCCACCCCGTAACCTTTTGAGCAACTGCCTTCTTGTTTTGTGTTGGGCACTTGTGATGCCCAGGAGCTGGGTGATGGCTCCTGCCAGACCAATTCTGTGAAGAAAAACACATGTAGCATGGAGAACATTGGTGCACTGAGGCCACAGCGAGGGTGAAGAGCAGCACAGACCCCAACTGTGCCTGAGTTCTGCCCCGGGTTGATGGCTTCCAAAGGCTGAGGAGCAAGAGCAGTAGGGTATGAATGTGAAGCAGGAGGGCAGGCAGAGGACTTGGTCATTCTAGAACATCTCCATGAGAACAGAACTTGAAGATACCCTTAACCTTAACTCAAGTGCACAAAGAGATGGTATAAGGACAATCTGTACTGCATCAACACAGCTCCTATGGACTGACACACGGCAGGGCCTAGAGCAGGGTGGTGGTGGGGACAGATTGGGGGCTTCCAAGGACACATGTCCCACAGCATCAACCACTTCCACACATGCTATGCACATGCTCTGCAATGATTTGGGTCTGTCTTTTTAATTTTCCTCAGCTGTCCCCATTGCAGCAGAAGCATCATTGCTCTGAGGGGGCAACTGAACGTCAGAAGTGCAACACTGCTGAAAGGCGGGGATGGAGAACCACATTTTCCTGCGGAAATTGAAGTAACACATCTGGAAAGGGAAGCTGCATATTGCAAGTGTTCCACTATGGAAAGAAAATGACTTTTAAAATCTAAAATCAAGAAGTTTATGGGAAAAAATGCCCTGGAAGTTAGCTGAGTTTGCATCTTCCATTAATGTTTCCTACAAAGAAATATTCCTGCTTCTTTGCTCCACTAGTCATGGGTTTCATGCCAACTTCAGTATTCGGCTGTTGACTTCTTAAGGCAGCTTGATGGCTCAACTGAAATTAAATTTATGGCCACAACCCTCCCCTGTCCAAGTCTCACCTCCTCAGATAAATCCGGGTCCGTAGCTCCCCCTGAAGTGCAAGGGAGAGGAGGCATTGAAATCATTTGTGATGATCTAAACCTAGGAAGGAAGATAAGCCATTTCTACCTTAAAACTGAATTTGGATGCTTTCACCCACTATCTGGAATCCCTTACCTGTGGACATTGATGGACATACTTCAATTAGACTCCTAAAACTGGGCTGTGAGAAGACCTTGGGAAAAGTTCAGCATCCCAAAGCTCATCACAGGAGACCAAACCCATCTGTGCCGCTGCCGTGGCGAGCCCTGCAGCTCTTAAGCCCATGATGCCATTGCTTCCTCTGCAGGGAAAGGGCCCAAGGCACCAAAGGCACAGCGACAGGTCTGCTCATCTGCCCAAAGGCAGGGCTGTGCTTCAGCCTCTTGCCTCACCCAGCACTGGAGTTAGCAGCCAAGAAGTAAGATTGCTTCCTTTTTTCTTCCTCTCTCTCTCTTTTTTTTTTTTTTTTAATTATTAGGAAAGAAGTAAAACAATTCATTGTTCTGGCGAGAAAATCTCCCTTGAGCCTAACTACTGAAAAATCAAACAGCATTTGAAAAGCAAGACAATAAGGCCAGCTTGAACTTACAGAGCATTAGAATTGCTCTGGCAAAAGCACAAGTGATTTTCTGATAGATGCAATAACAATGCCGCAATTACATAAAACAATATGTAAACTGAAAATGCAATACCACTCCGCTATTTGTACACTCCCTGGTCCACTGTCATCCTCTTATTGTTAGCTCTTTAAGTATTGTCTCTCTTCGGTTTTTAAATACTTCATTAACATGAATTGCCACCAATCTTTTTGTCTCAAAGAAGAACATTCTCTCCCACCAGGACTCTAATGAAGTCAATTTTTAATGTGAGGAATTCAGGCTTCAGTGATATCTCCATGCTCTTGACAGTTTTAAGTGGGGAAGTCACAGAGAAGCACCTGATACCAGCAGAAAAATAACACCTGAAAACCTGATGCAGGGTGGGAAGTATACAAAAATGAATCCTTCCCTGTGGGGAATAGTTTATGGAAAATTTGTGAAGGGTGATGAAGGTGAAATGTATCCACTTCTGCCCTACTCCCCACCTATGAAGCACGAAAAGATGCTGTAAGAAATGAATCTCCTCCGGATCATAAAACTAGTTTTAACCCAAAAGAAAGAAAAAAAAAAAAACGAGCTGACTTTTTTGATTGATGTCTTGCGGAGCACTCAAAAAATGATACGATCTCTTTCCCCTCCAGCCCAGGAACACCGTAGCAGAGGGCAGGAGCCCACAGCCTCCTGCCTCCTTCCCTTCCAATTTCTCTTTGTAAAACTTCTGCTGCCATAGTGCCATCTAGAGACAATTAAAGAAATTAAAGTATTCTGTAGCTAAGGACCGCTTTAAGTGCTGTTTGAGGGTTTATGTGGTTATATCCCAGCAATTATTATTGCTTAATAGTCAAGCAGTCTTTAATTTTAACATTGGGCTCCAGCGGTTTGATACCAAGCCCAACTGAGGCCAATGCAAAGGCACCTATTGGATTCAGGGTTGTCAGGATTAGTCTTGTCCCGCTTCCATAGCATGGGGATCTCATCATGGTTAGCTCTTTATTAACATAAAAGTGCTGACAGAGCACCCACCACAGCAAACAGCTTCAGACGCTTGGGCTTGTGACTGCAGGGACAGTGATACCTGAACCACAAAAATAACATTACACTAGTGGAATTAGTACATTTTCCCTAAAACCCAGCGCAGACAGAGAAAGAGAGCACGCAAACAGAATCACAGAATCACTTGTTCCAGTACTTCTTACTTGTTCTGGTATTTTAATATCGTCACATCCTTGTGCCAACCTGAAGAAAAGCAAATATTTTGAAGAGTAAAAAAGGGATTTCATGAAAGACAAAATTAAAAATTTGGTCACATTGGAGGGAAAAATAGCACTCTAACATTTAAAGCACTGGCCCGATAAAGAAGATACAAGTTTAACTCCAGATTTCCAGCTGTATCACAGACACTGCAGGACCTTGGGCACATGTGCCTTAGCTTCCCTGTTTCCTATAGAAAAAGCTGACAATGACTCCTCCACTCTCTCTTTATCCCCCCTTCCGCCCCCCTTTTTTTTCTTTCCATCTCTGTGTGGTTGCTCAGTACCTCAGCCATGGCTTTCACTGTCATAAAAGTAATGAATAATATTAATAAAAAATATTGCAACTGTCTCTCCAAGTAAGAATGATTTAAAGAAGATGTTTTCTTACACTCGCAGGAGAACAGATTTACAGACAAATTTAAGCTACTAAGTCAAAGGCACATTATGGAAACATTGTAAAGTTAAGGACAGAGAAATTACAGGAGATAAAATTCATTACTATCTTGCAAGCACTGAAACACCTCCTCCTAATCATAAGGCAAATGGTCTCAGATGTCTTCTTCTTGGGCTGGTTCTCCCAAGGAGAAAGCTGGATTAAATGGAAGGCAATAAAATACAGAACTCTCTCAATGCCTGCATGAGAGCAAAATATGCATCTTTCATACATCCCTAAAGATCTATCATTACCCATGGTCGTAAATTTTCCTATGAAAGGAATTTGAAGGCACAGTATCTTTTTGGTCACTTGGAGAGAAAAGACAGTATCTTCTTGATCAAAATCTCACTCATGGGCTGCTTTTGCTGAGGAAGAGGAAAAGCTTCATTGTTCTAGAACCAGTATCTTGCCTAAAGAAAAGGTTCACAACTAAATATCTCTGTAGGTCAGAGTACACGGAAACTTAGTAAAGCATCTGGAGACATGATTTTTGAGCCTACTTTTGCCTGTGAGGCTTACACGGGCAGACCCATGCTCCAGGGCATCTTGAACATTCAAAGCCGAGCAGTGGAAGGTGGGTGGGCATGATAATAGCAAATCGCCCTCTTGAGAGCCCTTAGCCAGTAACACTCTGCTGCAAAGTCCAACAGGAAAACAAGAAAGAGCTAAAAGGAACAGTATTAAATATTTTGCTTTTCAACATTTTTGTCATTTTAACTATGTCTTGCAAATCATCATTGAACAAATACTCCTTTTCCAAATGTGTCTCACTAACACTTGGTAGTACAAACCATCTACTAAGAAATTGCAAAGACCATACAGAAGACTGAATTATCATCTGCTTAGGACTATGTGGGTTGAAGTATGGTTTAAAACCACTGTCTAAACAGAGGGTCTGCCTCTGAGAAAAAAATGTGGATCATTGGCATTCACATGTGCATTTATTCACTTTGTTCCAAAACCCATATTGCAAATGATACAAAAATAAGAAAACAACCAAATTATACTTCCTCACGTACAAATGGGTGATCTGCAGAGAACAATTCCTAAATAGCAACGAACGTATGGAGGATATCCTGCAGCTGAATCTACCCCAAACCAAAGGAGAGGTGGAGCTGAGGATCTGGCCCTCAAGAAGAGTCCAGAGCACGACCTGGAGATGGGTCAGAGGAACTGACGGGGCATGGAGAGAATCTCCTGTCCTGACACAGGGACTTTTTGGGTTGAAGTCTGCATGTTCGTCAGTCCTACATGAGCAGGGCTGTGCGTGAAGCAAGCAAAAGGTACTTGCCCATGAAATACTCTGGGGTGAAGAGCCCAGGGCTGAGGATGAGGGACATGAAGGGAGTGAAAGCACAGCAGACCCAGAGATGGACCGTCACCATCCTCTCTCCTGAGAGGAGAGACCCAGGATGGACCATCACCATCCTCTCTCCTGATGTGGGGCTGAGCTCTGGTGATGAGACATGTCCCCCTGCACTCTGCTGAGCCCGGTGGGCTGCCAGGGCCCCCAGCCCACAGCATTGCTCTCACGTGGTCTTCTGCAGCAAGCCAAGGACGTGGGGCAATCATCAGAAAGGCTCCCCATGGCACTGCCTCACCTCCTCCCCCGGGAAAATGTCCCCCCCAGCGCGAGCGGGGCTCAGGCCCACAAAGAAGAGCGTTGCGGTAGGGGAATAAATTCCTCCCACGTATTTTCCCCAACACAATGAAATAATGCAGGCCATGAAGCTGACACTCTGCCTCTCATGCCAGAGAAGTGAGAAGATATCTGTGCTTTAACATTAGCTCCTAAGTATAATTTCCTGTAATTGTAAAGCGCTTTAGAGGTACTTGTGAACTTGGGTGGATAGCTCCTAACTAAGTTGATGAATAACCCAGGACTGACTCATCTCCTAAACAGACCGAGCACTGAAGGAGGGAGTGTGGAGAAAGGTTTTGCCTTCCATTAGCAATACTATCCAAACAACTGACCCTCTCCCCCCAAGATTAGTTCACAGCAGGTGAACTATAATCTGCTCTGATCGGCAGGCAAGGAAGGCATTCATCCCCGCTGCATTACAGCCAGAGCTTTTCTTCTCCTTTTTTTCCACACATTGTGAGCTCCCGACAAAGGGCTCCAGCTATCAGATCAAACAAACATTTTGCCACTTATTTGCAGAAATGGTTCTGGTCCCAAGTTGGGATCATAACCAGATAAAGACCGGCTGATGAGTATTTTTTCCTGGCGTGGCCATCAGCACTTTCTCAGCTGGAAAATGGTCATTTGATAGTGTCCAGAGCAATAAGCAAGTTTTTGATCGGGGTTAATTTTTTGATGGGAAGTTGCTGACAATTTATAATGCTAGAGATATCTGCTTGAAACTACGTACGTGGTATTACCATCCATCTGATGCAGTTGGTTGCCAGTTGGAGAACATTTTTCACAAAACAATCATGATATTTCTGGCTTTCTGGTCCAGACCCCCATGAGAAACTTACAAGATACCACTAAAAGATAAGTTTCTATTCCCAAATCTGCTGTATATTAGGACTTACGGACCCACTAGTTTTTATGGCACATATACTTCCCTAAAAGAAGCAGCAGTGAATCTTCACTAGGTCACAGCCAGCAAGTGTCCATCTCTCTTTTTCTCCCTCTTTGCCCAACAATCTTACCACTTCTCACCTTGCTAATGCCATTGCCTTTTCTCCACTGGTACCAATCAGACTTTTCTCTTCATGAATCCGAATAACTAACAAAATCCAATTAGACTCAGAGCAATTGTTCTCAGCTAAGATTTAGTTTGAAGTTCTTATTTCTGGAGTGAAAAAGACCTTGTGTGTTTGAAAGATTAGCTGTTTGGGTTTGTGGGCTTGTTTTTTTTCTCTCCCACCTATACCTACAGGGCTGATAAAAGGTACCACTTCTGCCTACACGGCTTTGCTCTGCGATCCTGTTAAGTAAAGGGGGGGTGTTGACCAGGGCTGGTGCCAACTGATGGCTCAAGGTGCTTCTGCACAGCTTGTGGTTCAGTGTGGGGTCCCTCTTTACCAGGCTGGAGTCACGGACGGCTCGAAGAGACATCTCGTGGCCATATCCTATACTGCAAAGGAGTTATTTTGTGTGCTGAAAACATCTCTTGTGTGCCGAGGACCAAGAACTGCCCGAGTATAATAACTAGTCACATTGGGCGAAACAGCAAAGGATGCCAAAATACCCTGCACCTAATTCAGCCCCCAGCCGTTCTCTCTGGGCGGCTTCAGAGCATGAAGAAATTGGAAATATAGATGTATTATGTCCCTGGGCATTTAGCTGGGACTGGTAAGTATGTAAGAAAGGAACAGCTTGGCAGGGGAAGGCAGAGAGCTACAAAATCCCAAATCACTAGGGGAAATCATAAAGCGGATAGCTGCTCACCAGCGCAGGACTCAGAGCCACTAAGTGAAGCTTTGGGAGCCACGTTCAAGCAGGAGGAGGAGGAGGTGGTTCCTCCTGAGCAGCAGAGGATCTGAGAAAGTCCCTGCCGCAGGATGCTGGGGATGTAGAAAGTCCGCCAGGGTCAAAGGAAAAATTGGACAAACATCAGAAAAACAGAGCTCTACTGAGGGCAACTGAGCAGACAAACTACAGCAGTGTCTAGAAATCCCCTGTGCTGCAGCCACTCATTCTGGGCAAGCACTTTGGGGAAATACGACATCCCTGCCTTGCTGCTGCTTTTTCTGAGGCATCTCCCACAGCTAGTGCAGGAGAGCCACGTACGGCACCAGGCAGACCCAGCACAGCTGGTTTTACAGGCACACATTTAGCTGCAGAGAAAACTGGGGACATCCTGGAAGCATGGAGCAAGAGCCAGTTTGATTCCTGACTTCTCTTTGAGAGCTGATGGGGAAGGTGAGCAGTGAGAGCACGTCGGCAGCAGTAAAGAGCTTTAACGTGGGTAAGGCCAGGCTCAGCACCAGGGCTTTCAAGTGAACTGGGAAAAGTCTCTGGAAAGGAGGAAGCCGAGGGACTGCCTGGACCAGCCAGGAGGATGCTGTAATGCATCGGCAGTGAGTGGTGAGGCTCTGGTTAGTCTGTGGCTTGTGACAGTTGTGCAGTGAAAACCTCATTGCCGATTGCTCCCTAAAGAGCGCTGGTGGCCAGCTGGGGCTGCATCCTGTGCCTGGGGCTCGCGGGGACATTTGCCAGCGTAGGTCTGTGATGCTGCATCACCTCCGCTTCTTTCCACTGCCAGTCCAATGCTGCTGTCCTCTCAACTAGTAACCCCTTGATGTCCTTCACCCGCACAGCCCCATCAATCACCCAGAAAGGGTGAAACACTGCAGATCCGTCATATCCCTGTGCTGGGAGTGGGACCCGTTGCCCACTCCCAGACACTGAAACAGCTTGAAATAAGTCTCATTTATCCCCATTCCCTGACTTTCCCTTTTGCTTTCTTTTGTTTCAAAATGTATGGCAGGAGTCTGGCAAGCAACCTTCCTCTGCCCACCCCCGTGTCAGTGAGACCCACCACGCCAAATCCCAGAACTAAGGGGAGGAGATTTGAGTACCTGAAATAGCTCCACCCCTCCCAGAGGCTCATGCCATGTGGAAAAGCTTCCACTGATGCTAGGACGCTCTTGAACATCAGATTGAGGTATGATTGTAAGAGTACCAACATCACCAACCACCAACGGAGGCAGGAGGAGGGTGCCAGACACCAGGAGACTCTTGTGCACCTCCCCAGCTCTGCAGCTGCTGGTGAGGCAGACCTTCTCCCCATTGCTTCACCATTTTGGCTTTACATGCTTCAGGTAAATGACCATCTCTTGGACCCCAGATGAGGCCTTTGCCTCCTGCAGCAAGCAGAATACAAATACGCAGGGTTCAGCATGCCAGTGTATGCCCGTAAGGGAAACACTCCTGATGAGTGCTGACACTGATCCCAACTTACCCCAATAATATATCGTTTGGTCTTGGCTTGCTATGAAGTATCCCCTCCCGCTCCCTCGCCTGCATGGATCCCCATCCTGAAGTCCCCCATCCCTGGGCAGGGAAGGATGGGAGGCTGAGCTCTGGCTTCACCCCTCCTGTATTCCTTGCCCTGCCCCCACCCCCTTCTGAGCACGGTGAAACATCCCAAAAATACATCTACCCCCCAGGGTTTGAAGACCTGGGCCACCACTCCAGAGCCTCTATGCACTGCTGCAAGAGCTATGCCCTAGATTTCGAGAGATACACAGCTCAGTCCCACAGTTATCTAGGAAAGGGGTTTAAATTAATCTTTGTTGGCTCCTGCTAAACGCTTCCTCCATGATTAACACCAGAGGTGATTTTGATAGCAAGATTCATTGTCAAAATAGCTTATAAAACAATTCCATAAAACTGTGTAAATCTTGTGTTGATCTTACTTTTTACAAGGAGTCTTAAAGCCATATATCCCAGCACCATTTACAAGGTTGTTGCAGGTGTGGGACCAGCGTCAGAAATATAGCTACTACTTAAACTGTGTATTTTACGAGCCTGGGGAAACATCCGTTTGAACCGTAAAAGGAGCTTTCCAGCCTGCTTCCTTCTTTGTGTGAGAGACCATGCCATTGCCCATCGGACTTCAGTACCTCCTGAGTCACAGCCAAGGTGCGGGGACAGAATTCCTTTGCCAACACACCTTAGCAAAGATTTCCAGTACATCGAAATTTGGCTTCAGAAGGAGCTGGGCTCCCCAAGCCCGGGTTTCACTATAAGCCACTGAGCACCTTAAAACCACTTGCCACTTGCAGGCGTGGGGCTGTTTTGCTGTGGGCTGCAGTCATTCCTCCAGTGAAGCTCGCAGGCTATTTACTGGTGCTCTGGAGCGCAAAGAAACAGGTGGAAAAGGGAAGAATGAATATCCCCCATCATGTAAATCAGATGACAGAAGGCATTTAAGTAGGCAATGTACACTGTAATTACACAATAGGTATTTAATGGACATCAGGCTGAGTCTGCTGGGGATAAAGGAAAAGCCAAGAGAGATTTCTCCCCTTGCATTAAAAATTATCAGGATTTTAATCCCGTATTAACACTCAAGATTACACCTCATCCTCCAGTCCCTCTGAGCTCTCCTCCAGCTCCCAGCACAACAGTCCTGAGATCACTCAAACCACAGGGACTGAGCCCTCTTCCCATAGCATCCACTGAACATAGCATCTATTAGGTCCCGAACTATCCCATACCTCTGCTTTGCAGGGCACATGGGCAACCAGCTGCCACGCTGCACCCACGAGAGCACTGTGCTTTGTGGCTGGATACATGGGCTCCCCCTTTGTAACACTGTGAGGAAGTGGGTTGCACTTGGGTTTGAAGTTCAGGGACTTTGGGTTTTAATGAGGATTTGTTCTTTGACCTTGGCCAAGCTGCTTGTTCCTTCCTTTAAGGAGCAACAAAGCTCCTCCACCTACATGTGATCTGGCAAAGGGAAACACTGGTGACCTGCAAAGCAGTGCCACCATTGCGACACGGGGCTATGGGCTGCCCTCTGCCCCACTGCCCCCACCTTCATCCTCCTCATCAGGTCTCCCTGGCCTCACCTTCCCAGCGGATGTGTCCCAGCGCCCTCTTATCTCCTGCTCATATCTTCTGTGTAACACCAAATATTGACACTGTTCAGGAATGACCCTTGGCTGTAGCACATCTCCTAACCTTTAAGATAGCCTTTGACCTCTTCCCTGATCCCTGAAACACACAGGATAAATGCAGGAAAGTGTGACAGTGACTCACTTAAAAGCTGTTTTACAGGAGTTGACTTCTGCATTGCAACAGGTCTTTCTGAAGGACCTCAGCGACACTGAATTGCAGACAACTGGATCAGTATCGTATCATCCTCAGCTGAAATAAGCTTTTCTCTAACCCTGCTGAGGCTCTATTTCATGATGTCTCGCAGATTTAATAAAAGCTAAAGAAAATCTTTCTGTTTTTTCCAAATAGGCCTTCTAAAATAGCTCCCAGCACCTGAACCTTACAGTGTCATAGACCAGTACAGTGGTTGTGGCACAAAGAAACACCCGACTGGAGGGGCTGGGATCATCTGCAGGTTACACACTTGTACAGCACCTGCCATACTGAATCTCACTGAACTGTTAAGAAGTTGTTGCAACACAATTAGTAATACGATATTATATTAAATGCTTTATATTTCTTCACTGAAAGTGTTATCAAGCGTTAGAACAGGCTTCCCAGGGAAGTGGTTGTGTCACCATCACTGGAGGTATTTAGAAGGCATGTAGACATGGCACATAAGGACATGGTTTAGTGGGATTTGGTAGTGTTAAGTTTATGGTTAGACTTAATATTAAAGGTCTTTTCCAACCTAAATGATTCTATGATTCTATATATTTAATGTACTCATTAGCAATGATAATAACAAGTAACTTTATAGTTGAATTTACGAAACCCCATTATCTGAATCTCATTTATATGTAGCTTCACTGTGACTTGATAAAGTGCTGGGCTCTTTCAGCAATCTTCCCTTCAGGCAGGGCACTGATCTGGCATCTTTCTCTCTCCTCTATTTCCACTAAACACAAAGGGGTCTGATGGGAGTCTACTCCCCACACCAACCTGGTTGAAACCCGCTCGTTTCAGTGATCAGGCAGGGACTGACAGACTGACCTGGGCAGAGCAATCACACAACCCCCTGTTTCCTCTGGAAACCAGGCTGAAAAATAGGGGACAGGCAGAAGAAAACCAGTCAGGAAGGTAGGAATGGATCTATCAATAACTCCTGCCCTGTTTCCTGCTCATTAGTGTATCTCGGCAGATGTCAGGTAATCTTTAGGTAACCCTTCAAAGAAGTATTCATTTATCAGACATCTCTGAAACTGAGTTTGAAGCTTCTGAAATTGAATTTGGACCCTGCATATTTAAGGACATCACAGGAAAAAAAAAAAAAAAAGAAAAAACATAATAAGGAAAATAATCTCTTCTGAGTGTGTGCACTGTCTATCATTGACAATTTTGTTTTTATGCTTAATACAGCCATGGACCACCTGTGGACTTCGCACCACATATATAGCTAGATGACCACGTCACACCAATCTGTCTCCCCTTTCCCTTGATGCTACCATGGCTCCAACTGCAATCCCAAGCAGAACGAGAGAGAAAACACAGGCTTTACCCACAGTGGTCCTCCCAGGAGGTGAGAGGCTTAAATTCTAGGTAAGACTAATTTGCTGTCTACAAAAGCTTTTCAGCAAGATGTTAATGACGGCAGGTAGGAGAGTAGGATACAGGTTTCAGCTTGGTTCGTTAGTATGTTCTTCCAGAGGTGAGGAAAAAGGTTTTTTTCACCAGAGCAATGGATCAGCCCTTCCTCCAGCCGCAGCTGCCGGTGATGGTGTGCGTTGCTCACTAGATGGCGAAGGCTGCCTTCCTCCCTGCAGACCGGCCGCCCACCCAAAGCTCCTACAGAAGCAACCAGGGATGCTGCTGGGGATGGAGAAAAGAGCTTGGATCACTGAGAGGAGATTTAGGAGAGATATTTGGAGCCTGCTGAAGGAACAGGGGAAGGGAGGGTGGATTGTTAAGGTTCAAATGGTGGCAAGGTTCTCCTTGAAAACATTGTGCCACGTATTTGAGATCTCCCTCTTTGCCTGATTTGAACCAAACATTTAGGTGAGGCCCCAGCTACCAAGAACTGGTGGGAAAAGAGATATCCCACTGAGCCTCTTCTGCAGCTTTCATCTGACCTTCAGGACACTCCCTGTCTTTTCACCAGGATCAAGCTGAGATGACCCACATTTGTCCCCCAAATCTAACTAGGCAGGACACAGGGTGATACAGATTCAGATTGATCCATCCTGAGAAACTGAAGTGGAAAAATCACCCTTTAAAGATGACAGCTATCTAACAGGAGATGCTCCATGACAATGTCCGTCAGCCACAAGAAATCTCAGTGCAAAGCTCCTGCTGCTGTCACGGGTTGAGCCCTGCCCATGTAGAAAGCTGTGTGTCACCGTCACAGCACCCTTCCTCTGCTGTCCCAGGGGTGTTCAGCAGATGAAGGATTGCAACGGCAAGGACAGGGGCATGGCAGAGCCTGATTTCAGTCCTTCTACAGAGTGTATGTTTGTTAAAGCCAAACTAACCTTCTGATTTGCCAGGTTGGGAGACTTACGTCCCAGGTACCTTCAATCTCTCAGACACAACTAAGGAAGCATGAGAAAGGACAATGCTTTACTGAGGGTACTTGCCTATAAGACAAAGATGTCATTCTCAAACAAAACAAACAAAAAAACAACCCCCTCCCCCCAAAAACACCCAAACTCCAGTGACACAAAGCTGTGAGCCAAGCAAGGCTATTTTGAAAGTGTTCACCTGCACCAGTGAGTCATAAACCAGCACAGCAGCTATGGAAGTGAGTTAGAGGAGCGCAATTTCAGCCCCATTTTCAGCAGCAGCTGACTCCCAGGAATGTCCTTCTCTTGTGAGCCATCGCTCTTTACACAGCAGCTTTTGCCCCGTTGTAGCCAGAGTGCCTTATACAGCCTCAGCTATTTGCAAACAGCCCCTCACCCACAAATGACAGTATTTTCAGTAGCGCCAGTTCGAGGAGGAAGAAAGCCCTCTACCAGATATCTGTGTTGTCAGGTGAAAAACAAGCTCAACTCTGTAATTTCCAGGCTCCCCATCTGCATTACTGGGTTTACTTTGGCCATGGCCAGTCCCTAGCTCAGCTCCCAAACAGATACATTTAGGCATGAGCAGCCTCCTACAGTTCTTGGCTATGTTGGGCTTCAAAACCCCAGCTCAGCTAGTCTTCTGGGTGATGCTGGCTACTTGGGCCCAGGTGTGCTCCAATTCACATGTGCTCTGTCTGCTGAGACTGTATGAACCTGCGGCTGGAGTCTGCAGAAAGGGGCAGAGCGTGTGTACGCTCTCCTGGGCAGCCAGTTCCAGCATGAGCATGGTCTTCGTGGGAAGGCAGGGTGTACAGGTGGCACCTCAGGCATCCAAAATCCACCTCAACATAGTGGAGCATCGCCTATTCCTCCCCACGGGATGCCATCATAAAAATGAGAGCCCATCCACACAAACCTCACAGCAGCAGCAGCAAGTCCACACCTGAGCGTACAGACAAGTGTTAACGCATGCAACTAGTGATATGTGGAATATATGCCCAGACATGAATATATAGGGCAGCACATAAGTTTTTGAGCATTGCTCACAGCCATTTGGCATAAAAATAGCCCTGAGGGTGATGTTCAGCAGCCTGAGTTTTTTCACTGCTTCCTCTACCCCATACTACATCTTTTCCAGAATAATGCAAACGTATTTCTATTGAGAAACCCAAGGCTGTTCCTACCCAGCTCACTGGGATATAAAAATACCTGGAAGGTGGTACTGACATTTTTCCTGAAGCTCTTTTCTATTTAACAGAAGCAAAGTCACGTTGCTGAGAGACCCCTTAGTAACAGGAAGCAGTTGTCCAGTTTAAAGAACCAGCTAGAAAGCAAACAGCTTTGCCTCCTTTTTAAAGCCCCTCAGGACAATATTTACTTTTCTAAAATATCATTGTGCCACGGCTTTGGGACTTTGCTTGACAAACTTGGGGGTCTCTGAGCAGTTCAAAGTGGGCTTGACCTATAGCTGAGCATGGAAAACAGGAACTGCATATAAATAACTAAATTACAGAGAGATCAATTCTCAGTCAACTCATTAGCAATGCCCGGCGTCTTTAAGTGATAACTCCACTCTCTAAGACCTTTACGTAATTACTTGCACAAGGCACATTTTACCCTTTGGTTCGCAAGTTTCATAAATGAAGGTTAAGTTTACTTAACCACCCAGGATTTACCAGCCATGTTAAAGCATAAAATGCGCGTGCTGCCAGGTGTCTCTGCAGAAACTGCCTTGTTGATTCAGAGACTCCAAGGTTAAATGATAGCTCCTGAGTCCAAGTTAGTTCCCCACTGGGGAACGGTAGGATCTGCACTGTAACATTGTACCACAGTTCAGCCGAGGTTGATTTAACGAGGCTTGGAGTTAAGATAGCAGTGATTGCGAAAACCTGAATGAAAATCAGGAGTTTGCTGTACATCACACTTGTAACAGAGATCTTCAGTGTGTTACACTCCAGTCTGTTATAGAAAGATGCTATATTTTTTTTCCTGGTGAGATACCTGTTTTTATCTTCTGTCTTCCTATCTACACTATTCACACACATGCACATTTACAGGATGCATATTTATATAGCCTGCATATCTCTGACCATGAAACTGAGTGATAGGCCAAATTTTCAGCCGATGGGAACCAGCATAGTCTTATTAATGGTTTTGGCAAGTCACACAGGGATAGATTTGGTGTTTTCAGTGTGGTGGGTTTGTGCCTATGTGTTTGACTCTTTCTGGACAACATTTTGGATGTTGTACCCTTCTCACTTTCACATACACTTAGGTTTTTCAACCACCATTGGAGCACCCAACAGTTGCTTGTGTACCAGGAGAAACTGTGTCAGAGGCTGTGAAGGCTCTGCCTTGTGTAATGCAGGAAACCTGGGAGAGAGCAGCCAATGGGAAATGCATTTTCCATACTCCAAACCCCCCTTTTTACCTGACAACAAAGCTGTCCAAATTCTGCCCAGGTATGGTCCAGCAGAGCAACACAATAGGTCATGATGCTCTCTTCCAAAGAAGGTCCTCAGGTATGGCGACAGCTGGACCTACAAACTCCATGGCGCACTTCATCAACCTCTCCCCACTGCTGCCTTTCCCAGAAGTCCTGCACTCCCTCCTTCAGCACATGGACAAAAGAGAGGTGTCTCCTTGTGGCTCACATGTGAACCCAGGCAGGAGCTGAGAACTGGCATGTACCTCAGGTAGTGCAGAACACTCTACTGGGGACCTCTTCTAGTCCCATCAGATGACAGTGATGTCTGAAGACTGCTCACCTGAAGTTTGCTGGTCACATTTCCAGGTACCTGACAGAGGAAGGGTTGGTATAACTAGTCTTCCACTGTCTTCACATGGAGTGAGCTAGACCATCTTGGTCAAAAGTTTGGCTCTCGCAGCCATATCATAAATGGTCTGTCACTCAGAGCAACTCACTGCTGTTCTGACAACCCCATTAACATGCTCTGACCCTGGGGAAATTGCATAAAAGCACACAGTAATGTAACTTGCCACTCCTTTTCACACTGACAAAGCAGTGATCTCAAGTCAGCCAGTGTCACAACATGAGGAAGCTTAGCTTTCCTCCTTCCCCAAACCTACAGCCTGCCTGAACCAGCAAACCGTATTCGGCTCAGATTCCCCCTGCCGTCCTCTTTTTTCTAGGGACCAAAAGAAGATCAATGAAAATGACTTTCAACGCATTTGTTCTTTCACTGTGGTCATCCACAAGGCTGACTACAAGGGGAGGTCTACAAGAAGGACAGTCCTAATGCTCCTGTGTGCCTGGAGTTATGTCCAAAAAATTATGCATTAGACATATGGCAACAACATCCACACATTGGCCTATGGAATATTGCAGGGAAATACATACATACCCAGTAATTCCTAGGACCCATACTGGAGAATGCTATAAAGGTCTTACTTCTACCTCAATTTTCCCCAAGCCTCATGGAGTTGCAGAGTTGTCACCGAAAGAGAACATCTATCCTGAGGTTTCCAAGCAAACCAGATAGATGGCCACAAAGCCCTGAGTGAAATTTCTCCAGGTCAAGGAAAAGAGTCCAGATTAATTTAGATTCACCTGTGAAACTTGGCTTTGTACCTGAGACAGGGCTAATCGGAACCCAGGTGCTGCTGAGTTTCTAAGTTATTTGGAAAGGTAGTTTTTAAGCCATGGTGCAGTTGAATAGTGACCAGTCTTTCCCCACTGCTGATGTGGAAATGTAAGCTCTGCTGAGGTTGCCGACAGAGGGTTGGAGCTGTAGGTGCCAGCGCACAGATGAAAATGCTTGAACCAATTGTATCTACATCATCATTAGACCTGAATTTAAATGAAAGTCAGTCCCATACAGCCAAATTTTCTTGTGGTGGACCTAGAAGCAGAATCTGAGCTGATACGCATTAATGTGAAGTAACATAAGTATAGCGTGGTCTCATTTCATACACACCAACAGGACGGGTTTAATACCATTTCTACATATTTAACTCCATATTTAACAATCTATAACCATTCCTTATGTGATTATAGCCACTGATGAAACACATTGCTCATGTCTGAACAGGATTATAGCATCTCTCTACCACCGATTATCCACTTTTATCAATAGAAACTCCATGAATCGTGGGCAGTTGAACTTCCAACGCAACTAATGGTGACAGGTCAGAACTTCCACCCTCTAAGATTCTGGGTGCTTCTGTGCTTCGTGTTCTTCTCGAGGGACTGTTGGTACAGCCATTGTGGTCTGGGGGTATGAACACGGCAATGTTTGCAAGGGGAAGTAGTATCTTATATTAGAAGGCACATAGTTGGAAAAATTGGGTCAAGCTTTAAAGCACATGAGCCTTTCCTCAGGTCTTGCCTAATTAAAAACCTCTGACCATTCTTGCAAATCTAAGTGTGATTTTAAAAGCAGAACAGAAGTGGTGATGTGAAGATTTTGTAAAGGGCTTAGCACAATAGGCTATACATTGCAATAACTACCCGTTAGTCTTGGGGAAATAGCCCAGCCTCTGATCTGATATTTTAGCAGCTAAGAGCTCTGTCTAACAGATCCGACTCTGAATTACTCTCTCTAAACCTTATCAAAAGGAAATGGAGCCTTTTGAAATCACTGGCATCTCTGGAAGACTGGTTTATCAAATTTCCCCCAGTTCAAGCAGAAACCCTGTTTTCCTCTGCTCTTTAACCTCTTATTTAAAATGTCATTTTACTTTGAACTGTCAAAGGAGGCAGTGAGGGAAGCAGCTAGCTCACCATCAGAAGGAGGTGAAAGCTGAAACTTTACCCGTCCTTGGTGAGTTTTTCCACATATCAATGGCATGCTACACCAGTGTGTTTATTTTTATGACTAGAGCATATCCCTTAACCTCGGGGATCCGAACATTTCCCTGGAATGTACAGACGTTTCGTATCATTTATTTCCCAGTGGCCCTTCCCCACACCAGCTCCACACACGCATACATAAACACACACGCTTCTATTCACATTCTCTTGATCACACTGGTGTACACAACCAGACAGCAGCTTAACACAAACACACACACATTCTTATCCATAGCACTGGCCTTATCTATACCCCTCTGCATGAAATATAAATGTACGCTTTCCTGTATTTAGAGGTCATATTTACAACACTTATATGAACATCAGTGGCCATGATTTCTGTGAGCATCTATTTATACAAGCCTATGTGCACATCTATGTATATGTACACCAAAGTTTGTGTTAAAATGTACATACATGGAAAACCAGGACTGCAACGGGCGCTAGCACATGTCACCGAGTCCCATGGCTGGTTAGGAGCTTGCTGGGTGGCTTCTATAACCAGGGGAAAGCATTTGGATGGGATCCAAACAACTTCTGTCAGCTGAACACTTTGATTTCATTTACCTGTGAAATCCTGTGCCTGTCTCTGTATCAATTTTAAGGGGAAAACTACTGTCTGGGGCTAATAACCGAAACGATGGGCCAGATTCCCCCTCAGAAGCCCTACAGCAATTAGGATTCTGTGATGTTGCTGCTGCTTTGCTCTATTATAACTATGTCCCCTTGCCATATTGACTCAGGCTCTAATGAGATACTACTGGGCACTGAGGTTGCATTCAAGCTCTCATATAAGCAGCCAGCTGAGGATTGGACTCTTTTATCAGTTTGTGCTACTTACTGTGGGCCAAGGTCTTCATCTGGTGTAAATCAGCACAACTCTGCTGAGGCCATGAAAAATGAGGTGCATAAGTTAAGCATCTGTCTCAATGGCTGATGTTTATCTTTGGTCCCATGGCCTCAATTGCACTTAAGATGAACGTAAACCCATGAAAACAGTTTAATGGGACAGGGGCTTTCTGCTGATCATCTGCATACAGCTGAATTTTACTCCATTTGATTGCTAAACCAAGTTCAATAGATATGCATGTTACAAATAATTTGTCATGCTCTTAGGCGCGTTCCACCCCAGGCCACAAAATGTTCGCAGTAATTGAAATATACAGCCAAATTCCAAGCTCGCATAAATCTCCACTGATGTCAAGCCATATGGAAATCCATATGATTTGAGGGCTGTAAAAAAAAAAAAAAATAAAACCAACACACCATGCCTTCTAGTGAGGGACTTATGCAGCTCAATCTGATTAGTCTATCACAAAGAAGATTAAGAGGTGACTTCACTAGGATGGCCAAGTACAGCTGGGAAAAGAAAATACCAGGTACAGAACGGTTCTTTAATCTAGCTGAGAAATGCCAAGCGAGATTCATTGCTTGGAAGTAAATGCCAGATAAATTTGCATAAGCAATAAAGCATAGATCTTGTTAACACAGAATAATTGATCAAAGGATAAGGTGAACTCTATCATTGAAAGTCTTCAGACCAAGGTCAGATGTTTTTCTTCATAAGATTCTTCTGTCTAGCATAACTTCTTGGGTTCGATATAACAGTAACGACATCAGCTGTTGAACCTGAAGCCATCTAAGAGGCTGTGACTATTCATAAGAAGCCAGTGAATTAAGACTGAGGAAAGCCACTCTACCATAGATAGGATTCAATTTACTACAGATTGATTTATCTTCCACTTGAAAATAATTGTGGGACTGCTAAGTAAAAACATTAGAGCAAAAACCACAGAGCTAGATAAAATACAGAACCGAAGGACAAACTAATGATCCCTTCTCTTCATAATTATTTATTTACTTTAAAGCCCAGTCAGTTATCCCTGAACTCATAACATTTTTAGAGCTAGAGAACTCAATTCTGTTCATTTCCTTACGATTATAATACAGGGAAGAGATGAGCGCTCTTAAACACGGAAGATTTTACTGATCACTGATACTGAAAGATATTACTGATCACTGAGAAAGAAATCTGTATCTTGCTAGAGCTGCATTCCTCTGCAGCAAAACTGATGGTTTTCAATGGATTCCAACCACCAAGTGCTGCAGTTCCTCCAAGTTAGAGCAAAATAAATAGGATAAATCTAAGAAAGGTCCAGGTGCCAAATTCTTTTTTTTTAAAAAAAAGTTTCCAAAAAATGTCTTTGCACCATCTGGTCTCTAGCAGTGGTGCATTCCTCAGGCCGCGATGTCATCAGCTTCTCATTATTAATTTTAACGTTTCTTCGAAGTCAATCAAAATCAAAGACAGAACAACAGATTCGGGGTGTTTGCGCTCTGGTTGCACGCTACGTCGTGCCAGAAGTACATAAGGTTATTTGGTTATTTCCTTCCATGGCTCTTTGGCAGCAGAGCTTAAGTCAGAACCCCAGCTTGTCAAATAGATTATATCTAATATATAATCACAATGAAAATGAGATTTTAGATGAAAATCTAAAATTGGGATGGGGTGGGAATTAAACCAGCTCGCTCCAGGCAGCCTTCTAAATTCAGTCACTGGTTCAAACCCCTCCCAGAACCCACAGGGCAATGCAGGATCCCTAAGTTTCTCAGGAGCCAGTCCCATACTTTCACTGAAGTCAGCAGGATGCTTTGTTGTGCCTCTGCTGGAAGCTTTGAAAGGTTTTAAACCAAGGATGTCCCAGTCCGGGGTGCACACACACCCTTTGGGGTACATTATAAGGAGGTACCTCCTTGCAAGAAGCACAGGGAGCTATTGGGGCCAGGAAGATGCATTTGCTGAGTGTGCTTTCACCAGCAGCAAGACCCACAAAGGAAGAAAAGGTTGAGGAAAGCCGTGCTCTAGATCACAGAATCGTAGAATCCTAGGGCTGGAAGGGCCCTCTGGAGATCATCTAGTCCAACCCCCTGCCAGAGCAGGGCCACCTTAGAGCAGGGGGCACAGNACGAATGCAGATGCAGAAATAAATAGATGCAGAAATAAAACCCACTTCCCAGAGAACTGAGCAGCAAAGCCCAGAAGTCCAGATCTCACTCACTCGTTACTGGCTTCCCTGTGGCTCTGCTCTGCTAACAGCCGGGTCAGGACCTGCTGCTTTACCTGGACACACTGCTGAACTGTGATTTAGGAAATAAACCTGCAGAGAATGGGATTAAACAGACAGGGTGGAGGTGCAGAGCATTTCCCTGGGGTTAGCAACTGCCTAAGAGGTTGGCCAAGGCACTTCTGCGCTAGATAAGGCTCAGCAGCAATGCTGCTAGGGCTGGAGGGAAACCGGAGCCAAACTGTGACCAGGGGAATTGCCACCACCCCAGAAAAAGGCCCAGCCCCTGGGGACACTTTTGTGGTGTTTGCTGATCCCTAGCAGAGATGAATGTTACTGGATAGAGCCATGGGGAACATGTTTCTGGTGTGAAAATAGACTCCAGCCCTATCTGATGTGCCCTATCTGATCTGATGACCAGTGAGTCATGACCAAATGTGACTGAACTATGTCAGGTCTCTGCTGTCCAGAAAGGTCTCTGACCTGCGATGTAGTGTCACAGAATCATAGAATCACAGAATCATTTAGGTTGGAAAAGACCCTTAGGATCATCGAGTCTGACCATTAACCTCACATTGCCAAGTCCACCACTAAACTATGTCCCTAAGCCCCACATCTACCATATCTGATGGTTAAATGGTTACAGCAGTATTTCAGCCTCAGATGTGGCTTTATCATGCTGGAATATTAATGATGCCATCATAATGTGGCCACCAAGACATCTTGCCTCTGTAGAGATTCCCACCCTCACAGAGCAAAACCTTGCGCCTCTCCAGACAGCAGCTGAGCCCCAGCGCCCCAGGCTGAATGCAAGTAAATGCTCTTTAATTCTGGCTGCTACACAGCCCTGGGTGGTTTTCCCCACAGAAAGAGCGGGGCAGAGGGAAAATAAGAGGCAATTAATACAGAACTGGTATGTACATTTTCCTTTAGCAAGCTCAAGGTCACAGCAGAAGTTTCCCCACTAACATGGTGCTAGAAACCAGGGGCAGATAAAAATCATTGCAGAGCAGAGACTACGATTTCCACTTGGCAAAGAGGAGACCTCCAAACACTTAGATGACAACACTTTGGAGGATAAATCAAGCTTCCCAATCCTACTCTTTAAGCCCTTAAATGGCTGGAAGGTAGTAATCCATCAAATGGTTTTTGTCATAAATCTCATTCCTGAGCCCATCAGACAGATAAGCATTGAATACTTTACAGTGTGTAGCTGAACGGCAGCCCCTTGGGGGATCGCTACATGGCAGAAAATAACCCAAAGAGTTTGTGAAATTGCAGCCAAGGCACTGCACAAACCCTGTCACAAACCCTCTTCATAAGATGGACAAGTCAAAGTCAAAGGTTGGAACAACTCTCCGGTTCCCTCCCCTCTCCCCCACCAGTTTGTTTCTGATTATTTTGCACACAGATCACAAGGCAAAAAAATGTGTCTTATTTTGCTAGGGAGGGGAAAAGAAACACACTTGATGGTACTTTAAAGAAACTTTTTTTCTTTCCTTTCAAAAACAACAATTCAAGTAAATTAATAGGCCCAGCCTGACGAGTATGAGTCACTTTCAGTACAAACTAACCACAAAAGCTGGAAATCTGGTTTTAAATTTGGAGGAGAAGGCATAAAATAAAAGATTATAAAACAATTCACGCGTTTTTTGAAGCCTGCAATATTATCAGCCATCAGAGGAGAACGATAATCTTCCAAAATCAGAGATCGTAACGCAACCTCTAAGCCATGGCTGAGCAATAAACAGAGCTCTTCAGTGACCAAATAATTACAGAGTTTGAAATCGAAAGATTATACCGTGTAACTAATGCAGACAATAAACTCCACTCCCCATGTGCTTTTACAGCTTGATACTCCATTAACATGAATAAGGTTTTCTGTTGATTTGCATAGATTCGCCTTTGAGAATGATCTCCCTTACTGTCTTCCCAAATTATTTTTTTTAAAGCTGTGTGTTAATGTGCCTGTGTCTACCCCTACTCTATTTTTCCATGTTCCTCTCACACACAGATATCCACCCCGAAATGCAAACTGATCTTCTGTGGACGTACACGTGTTTCCTATTGACGGCTGTGGGATCCATGTGGGTGTTTGTCCGTGACTTACAAACACGCACATGCAGACTCACATGCACTTAGTATCATTCCTGTTGGAAATCTTAATTTACATGGTTTCTTCAAAAATCCCATAAAAGACGAGAGGAAAATAGTTCTCTGAAGCAGCACCCTGTGATTTTAGGTAAAAGACTTTTTCTTCCTACAGCCCTGAAGGGCTACAACAGAGAAAACTGGGCTCCTAAGGAGAACTGTAATGTGCATCCCTGGCTTCAGATCACAGTCACTTCAGCAACATGCCAAAAGACACGCTAGCTCTTCTCTTGCTGGCTTAGCTCCCGCGGCTTTCTCCTCCATGTGGGCTTGCTCACTAAAGAAGCTGGGAAACGAAGCCTCCAGCTTTTTGCCCAGTCCCAGCCTGGGCATCATAGCCCAGAAGTGCAACCAGCGAGCCAGCCTCCCTCACGCACAGCTGCAGCTTACTGCTATGACGATTTTCCTTCCCTCCCTGAGATATTGGCTTGGGCAACTTCGGGTGGAAATCAAAATCATGCACATTCCCAACAAAAAGACCTTGCCAACCTTGAACTCTCACAGTTTCACAAAGAAATAGGATCCATATACAGTGACTACACACACACAATACAGCTTTGCAAAGAAACAGTCGCTATATATTGTGACTACACACAAATACACATAAATTAAGGACGAGGCACAGCATTTTCCCGTGCCTCAGCCCCAGAGGCAGCTGATGTATGAGGGCTGAAAGATTATGTAGATATCGACCCGAGGCAGCGGTAGTGTGGGATAATTTAGTCCCAAGGGTTAATTGACTATGAATGATCTTAAGATCACCAAACAACCTAACTAATAGCTTGTAATAGGAGCTTTACATACAAGACACGTACAAGACATACCATCTCGCAGCATCCCACACATTTCTATGTGCCTGCCGTTACTGTGGATTCAATATAAAGAATATGCTGCGTGCTTTATGTTGTGTAGTGTTTCTTATATATATTGTATACTGTGTGATATATATTTTACATTATATTGTGTAAATTTGTACAGAAGCAAGGGCTGGATGCCAAGCTATATTAACAACAACCATAGACTATCCAATAAAAGCAGAAATCCAGAAGTCTGGCAGCGCTGGCAGGTGCTGTGGGCACTGGGTGTGCNNNGGGGGGGGGGGCACGATCCTGCTAAACAGCGTTCAGAATGTTTTCCCCATCTGCCAAAGGAGTAAGTGGGGACACGATGCAGTTTTCTGGCTCGGTCGTCTGGCTACGTGCTTCCAATGTTCTGCATTACACCCATCAATGTGTTAAAACAAAACCTACAAGCAGCTTTCGTCTCTCCTCTACCCCTAATAGTGTCTCTCTCGAGTGGAGAGACACAAGGTGGCCACGCAAAACCAACCCCCGTGTCCCTCCCCTGGCAAGAAAGCGGTGGGTGCGGGAAGGGACAGCCTCTGCTCCCCCTGCCCTGCCGCTCCCAGCCTGCCTGCCTTACAGCGCGATCAGCAGCCGAAATTAAACTGTTTTGCCCCCCCTCCACCAAACACATTTGTCGGGGGAGGAAAGCGCCAACAGCCAGCGCGGGTGGCAGCTGAGCGGGATCCACGCGAAAGCACCTGGATTCGGTGTAAACCACTGACTCCCCGGGGAAGCCCTTGGGGAGGGGGGAGGATTTCCAATGATTTCATGATTTTCATTTCACGAGGGGCTTTGGATACCGGCAGGCAGCAGCAAAACCATAGCACACACGCGTTCTCGCCTTCCTGGTCGCAATCCCGAGGCGAGGCGGTGGGCTTGGAGCCGACCCCCTTTCCTAAAATAACGTTTGCTTAAGGCCCTCGGCCGGCTGCATTTAGCCCCGAAGCTTTGCTTTACTCGCTTTTTCCCCCCTCCTCCGGTGCGGTGTCCCCCTGCGGGGGTAGGTCCCGGGGTGCCCGCACCATCCGGGGTGCGGGTGGCACTAACGGGGGACGGCGGGCACCGGCACGGCGGAGGGAGAGGGACCGCCTGTGCCTTCTGCCGCCCGGGAGCCTCGGGGAGGGGGATGCACCGGGGGTGGGGGGAGCATCGGGGAGCCCTCCCTGCCAGTGGCCACCGGGGGCTGAGCGGCTCCGCTCCCCGGCGGGCGGGGAGGAGGAGGAAGAGGAGAAAGAAGAGGAGGAGGAGGAGGAAGGGGCGCGTTTCGGTGCGGGCAGGTCGGCAATTAGCGCGGGGTCGGGGTCCCGTCCGCTCCCTCCCTGCTCCCCCCGCACCGGCCTCGCTGTGCACGCGCCTGCCTACGGATCATTGAAGGATATGCGCATATCTGTATCTAAATCATCCTTTCGGTAATTACCTACAGCTCAAAGGTCGTTTATATATATTGTACATAAACATATTTGGAGGCTATTTCTAGGTATATGAACATACACGTGTAAAAGGCCGTATATTTGATCAAGTCTTCCTGCAAATGCTGCGTATCCACCTTTCCTAAGTCTCAGATATCTGTGACGGTGTGTATCATACGAATATACCACTTCTGTAATTTATAGTTCTCATTCTCACTTACGAACAAAATTCATCTAAATATATGTACTAAATTTAGTTGAGGGACATACTTGAATTAATGATATACATAAATTTCCTTCGAAATATTTTCTACGGAATGGAGAGCTGTACGTACAACAATTTGGAATCGCAAGTAATGCGTATATAATGTGCCTCATACGCGTGAGGCATCTTTCATCGCACTTATCACAAATGTATCGCGCAATGAATTACGAATTTGTCATGTGTGTCATGTGTATATATACACAGGTATAATTGTGTGTGTGTGTGAGCGCTGAACATGTAAATTCTCGGGGAAGGAGCAGGAGGAAGGAGGAGGCAGAAGCCCCGGGCAGCCATCTATCAAAGACAACCCACCCCGGGGGACATAAACGCGCTGATTTTGTTTTGGAGCCTGGCTCGACTCACCGGGAGAGATGTCATTTCGAAAGCACGGGGCAACCGAGCCGGTCCCGCCGGCAGAGCAGCCCCCGGGCCCTGCGGTGCTGCCCCCGGGGCAGGGGGGGGGTGCCGGCACCCCCGAGGTCCCCGCCAGCCCCTGGCGCAACTGCCCCGGGGCAGGTGATGGTGGTCGCGGGGCCGCGAACGCTGCGCTTCCACACGCGTGTTCGGGGGAGAAGGAAGCGCGAGTGGCTGCGAGCAAATCTCGGCAGAGAAATTAAAACAAGGATGCAACAACAACAACAAGTAAAAAAGCCCAAAATATAATAAAAATCGCAGCGAAACGGAACGCAACAGCCTCTCCCGGCGCAGCCAGTCCCATCCAAAGCCACTCGGTGTTTGCAGCAAAAACCAATCGGAGGGGAGGGAAAAAAATATACTGGTTTGGTTTGACTCGGGGCAAATGTTTTTCGACATTTTGGTATAATGATTTCGCACTAACCGCTGTGGTTGTGTAAAGATCCCTTCGGGATCCACCCGTGGAAGGGCTGTACGGCTCCGCCGCTCCCGCAGCAGCGAGAGAGGAGGGAGGATTATAGAAGGTGTGCGGGGGTGTTGCTAAATAGAAAGATGGAGGAAGACTGAGAGATGCTAAAAGAGAAGGCGGGGGGGAAGAGGGGAGATGGTAAATTACGGGAACAAGAGTCAGAGCGGGGATGTGCGGTGGAAAGGCGATTTCATCTCAACTACAGCGGGGAAAAAAAAATATTATTTTTTCTTTTTTATAAAAAGGAAGAACTATAAAGAGAGGTGCAGCTGTGCGCCAGGGCATG
>VXBO01002238.1:1874737-1927531 GCA_013400135.1 Rhinoptilus africanus
ATGCTGAGATAAACGTCTCCGGCTCTGCAGCCAAATTCCCAGCAGCCCGAATAAACAAACACTGTCACCTTCCTGCTCGGAGACGGGCGATTCCCCCCGGCCCCAGCCCTCCCCGCTGCCACCCCAGTGAGGGACACCCCTCACGGAAAGGCACATTTATTGTCCCTAATCAGCAAATCGTTTAGGTCATTACAAGCCCATTGCCGAGGGACAGGCGGGGCGAGGAGAAACCTTGGCCGCGTCTTACCATGTGAACCAGTGTCTTTGAAAATCAGAGAAGAGAAAAGGGTTCCCTGGAGATTTCCCGGATCCCTCTCCTACAGGAATGCCCCTCCGCCCCCCGCTCCTTTGCTCTTATCTCCTGCTTTCCTGCAGCCCCCTCGAAAGGGGTCCAGTACCCCTAAATCTGACACTCCCATCCTTGCCCATACCCTTTCCTGCACCATTTGCAGCCAGGGCAAGGCACCTTCCCAGTAAGGTCTAGGAGACAGGACCATTTCACTGTGTTTGGTGGATTATTTTTATACCACCCCCCTCCTTTTACAACCTTTTCCCCGTACTTCTTTTCCCAGTTCCCGTCATTGACATGTTTTCAGTAAAACACCAGAGATTTAGTGCTGCCTGTGCTGCAGGTAACCCAGGAGTTGCCATTTTCATGCTGGCAGTGCATCCCATCAGGGAGGAATTTTGGACAGAGCCTCTCGGGTCTGTGTGTCCACTTGGATCCACACTAGGCATCCAGCTTGGAGGAAAGCAAAGGGGGCGACTCAGCCCCCTGAAAATCAGAACCACCCTACCACCCCTGATGTGGCATCCTGCAGCATCCCTGGTACCTACCCTGGGTATCAGGGATATCACCAGCCACATGGAGCTGGGGGCTGCACAGATCCCCACGGTGGGGCCAGAGAGACCCTTGTCTCCCCCCTCACCCTTTTTACCTCCACTCTAGTAATTATGCAACCTCTCCTGACCCTGCTTTCTATCCCTTTTATCCTGGCCTCAGTGCCTGTTCGCCCAAGCAGGCAGGGCTGAGCCGTTGGAGATTGCTCTGAGGTCCTTCCATCTGGCACTTTCTCTCTGTTCCCCCACTCAATAAATAAAATAAGGGTCACCTTTTTTTTTTTACTTNGGGGCCCCTTTTTTTTTTTTTTTTTTTTTTTTTTTTTTTTTTTTGGATCACACACCAAGGCCCATCACAAATGAGACCCCCGAGGCTTTGATGCCTGTGTTTGGACACAAGCAATTATCTCTAATTATTGTTTTGCTTTTCAGTTTGCCCAACTTTCCGACAGCCTTGAAAAGAAACTTCAAGGAGGGGGCTCAGCAGACTGAATGAGACATTTCTCCACGAAAGCCCCTCCCGGAGCCCCCTCTTGCTTCCATATTGAGACACACAAAATCTTCACAAATGTTTAAGTACAATATGGGTTTGGTGAGGGGTTTTCTTTTCTTTTTTTTTTCTGGCTTTTTTTTTTTTGAGGATGATTTCTAAAGACACAGGAACATTTGTACAAATAAGGCGCAGATGGGAGTGGGGTGGGGGAGCACACTGGAGCTGAATATCTGGGAAGGGAGGTGAAATGGTTTTCAGCTGGGAAGGAAGTGGAGAAGCAGAGATTAAAACCCCCTTAGACTTTCCCACCACTCATAAATAATACATTAAATTGCACTTACTGCTTTTTGCTCACTGAGGAGCACTGGGCAAAGGCCTCAAGTCCTGAAGAAAATTCACAGTCTGAGGGAATGGCAGGATTGGGAGGCAGGAATGGGCAGAAAGAGTGATATTTTGGGAAGCTGTCTGAAAGGATGGGAAACAACTAAAAATAACATGTCGAATCTACGCCCCATGCATGTGTCACACACTTGCGTATACACACACAGATCTGTGGGTTTTCTCCTGGTGGCAAAATGCATAAGAATATATGCAACCACCCACACATATAGAGAGATATATACGCACATAAATGTGCAGCCTGGGCACAAGTGTGCTCACAGCCCGAGACACGTCTGTGCACACAGGTACCACACACACACACAGCGGGTGTGCACAGAGGGACGTGCATACCTGTGTTCACATCCACACACGTGTATGCACATCCACAGGTCCATCGTACCTCTGCGCTCACACACACACACCAGGAGCTGGGGGAAGGACGCAGATGAACAGGTAAACACACTTGTACTAACAACCGTAGACCCCTGCACTGGATGCGTATACGGTAAAGTCGTTTGAGAGCCGGGATTTTACTGGGTTTGCATCATACATCCCTTCAAACTTCTTAAAGTGATTATAATAATAACGTCTAACACAGCCCTCCCACTGAATACCCAAAGCCTGTATTTTAACTGCTAACCCACCATTTATTTAGCAATCCTTCACAGTAACCAGAGCAAGCTAAGCAAAATGTGTCCAGCCTGCTGAGACACATCTTTGGCTGAAGGACACCGATCATTTTCTGCTGCTAAAATTCCTCTGCAAATCAATGCCATCCAGTCATCAGTTCTTCACCAACCAGCCTTAATGGGCCATTGCTGCTCCATCCAAGAAGAGCAAAACACAGCCCTGCTCCTACCCCAGACCTAATCGCACTGGCCAGGGGTGGCAAAGGTGGGGGAGTTTTTGTTTATCGCTCCCCTATCCTTTGGCAGTAGCACTGCAGAAAAGCGGTGGTGTAAATATTTGTCTTTCTGCCTGGCTGTCTGTCAACGTGTGTGTCTAAAGAAACACTGACTACACATACATAAACACAAAGTGATAACGCATGTGTATTTTTACACATGGTGCTTACATATGGTGAGTGTACCATTATATGTATGTGTATGTACACATACGTGCTTATAAATAAACCCAGGCATGTACCTCCCTTGGGTATTTTATTTTACCACTTGATTATTAGCAGCGGTAGCAGTAATAGACATATTTCTGTCAGATCTAGACTGGTAACATAAGAGCGTATTATCCTTTTAGGAAAGTAATTAGCATCAGGGATCTGATTCCTTTTGCTACCCTTCTAATTAATTATACTTGGTAATGCCATCATTAAGAAGAGCAGAGTGTTTGTTCTTTTAATCTCTGTGTAAGGGACATGAGCTGGGAACAAGCTGCTTTGGGGTAGCTTTGCTGCGCTCTTTATTCCCCAACTCAGCCCTCCTCTCTTTTTTTCCCTCCCCAGCCAGGCTTTTTGCACACACACTCCCCCCCCAAACAAAACAAACCCACCCCCCCTCCAAAACCTCCATCAAACTCCTCCCTCCAAAAAAAAACCCCTAGGAAACACAGCGAATTAAAGAAGCCTTGACTTAAAAACGACCCATATGTTTGCAAATGCTTTCCAAATGATCCCTTTCTGAATCCATGTGTTGTGCAGGGGGTGGTAGGGACGAGGTGGGGAGGTGAGGGGGGGGAAGGACACCCCGCTTACAGATTGCGGCTCTGATCTCGGGGTTTTTCCTGGGCTGGGGGGCTGTCTGCGGCACGGCGTGACCCTTCTGCCAGGGGTCGGTGCACTCGCCCGGAGGGCGGCCGTCCCCATGGCGGAGGCACAACCGCGGGCCCCGCTCCCACACGTGGGGTCCCGGATCTAAACTGCTAATTGCATGGGTTCACAGATCCTCCAGCCCAGCGCCTCGCCGAAAACCGGCTCCTCGCCGGGCCCGCATCTCTTGGGGGGGACCACACACAAGCACCGCACAGAGCTTTTGTGTGGCAGAGAAAAGGGGACGCATAATAGAAAGGGCGAGAAAGAGAAAAAGAGTTGGTAAACACATTGGCTGTGGTACCTAGAAACCAAGGCAGTGCGACAGGTTCCCAAGAGAAGATCAAAAGTTGGCCTTTGGGATAAGCAACTGAGCAAACTCAAGTACGTTTCTATAATGAACTGCACAAAAGCAGCAGCAGGAGTACCGCGCTAAACTCAATGAGCTGCTCATAAAGCACTGATATGTATATTATATAGATATTCCTGTACCTGCCGTACCACTCCTGGCCAACGTAGGTGTGTGCTTTGGGCAAAGTGCAGCACATAAACCTGCCATATGCACCAGGCACCGCATGATCTATAAATAGATATGCACTACAAAGATACACACAAGTAGTTCTCTCTACAGAGAACTGGATGAAAAAATTCCAAGCTCTGCCATGAGACCCCGATGGCGATAATTAGACAATGTTACCTACAGGTACCTTCAGAGATGTGTGAGTTTATGGGCACAAAAATAGTGCTGAACGCATAAAATCTGTGCATGTACATCACATATAGCACTGCATGTCTGACAAAATAAATCTGTGTTTTGAGGCCCGTGTTATATATCCATATAGTTCTGTGCGTATTTCAGTCGCAAAAATGTACAATCGACTGTGGATGTAACAGGCACAGATGGCTGTGAGTTTATTATTGTGGTATACAGGCTTCTTTTACATCTAATGAAAAAAATCACACTAACGTGCTGCTCAAAAATATTACCTTTTTACTCAAATACATTCAATGAGAATTTTCTTAAGAGGGTGGGATGTGTTTTTATATCCTAAAACTTCAGCAGCCTAGGAGATCATTAATACTCATTTATCTGTCACCTGACATGACATCTGTCACGTCACTTAGCTTTCCATTAAGAAGAACAGGGAGCAGTTATATTAAGTTATGTCCCGGCTATCTTCTTATAAAGAAAAGACCTCGTTTGTTCCAGGAGCTAATATGCTGGTTTCTGTCACTGTTACTCACTGAGGCAGTAAGTACGGATGTGACAGCCAGACGGCTGATATAAATGCACATGGACATTTAAGGTCCAAAAGGAACATATACACAGCGTAATCCCAGTTTAACATTATTTTAAAATAAGGGTGAAACACTTGAACTCTCCCTACATAATGATATGAATTTTGCCCTGGATAAGATTACGTGGTTTTCAGGCATGATTAGCCATATGTCTAAACTGAAACGAGACAAAAACAAACCAAGCAACTTTGCAGTGCCTCGTGCTGAGCTCAGCGCTTTTGAAAGAGGACAATACGGAACTCATTCAACTGGAGTGTAGTCATAGCAATTGTTTCATTGAGAGAAATATGTTGTTAGAAAAACTAAGGGAATATAGCTGCTTTAATTTGTCCATTGCCTTAGAAGGAGGGCACCTAATGTTACTCAATTTTCATCTTATATCATGAGTTACAATCAGTTTGAATCCCATGCAGTAAATCTAGACAGATCTTAATCAATGGTGGTTTCTTAAAAACTTACTTAGACCATCTCCTAGTTCTCCAAAGTCATTTATCTCAGTAAAATAACCAATATGAATTTTTAAAGAAATATGCCAGTAAAGACAGAAAAGGGTCAATCCACACATAATGTGTGTGGAGAGCATCTGTGGTGGAAGGGAAGGAGGAACGCCAATTTAAAACTGTTAGTAGCAATTATTTTTGCCTGTGTGCTTACACTAGTACACATCCTCCGACCTCAGAGAACGTGGACAGGGAACACTGAACTCGTCTCAGTTTACAAGAATTAGGGACTAGCCAAAGAAACGACGACATAGCAGGTTTAAAACAAACAAGAAAAGCTTTTCACAAGGTGTGCTGTTAAACTGTGGAGCTCACCGACGCAAGTTCAAAAAACAGGCATTCAAAAACCAATGAGAGCAAATACTGGAAGGAAAAAAAAGTCATCCTCAACACAAAAATGAAGACGCAACTTCTGGCTCCGAAAGCCACACTGGAGGGCTGCAGGAGGAGAGAGGGAGGCAGGCGTTCCTCCAACGCTGCCATGGGTTCAGTAGGCTTCGGTATGTGCCTCCAAGCTGCCCCTGGCCACTGGCCAGAGCAGTCCCTTCGGACAGACATCAGCAGGAGCAAGGACTAAACCTCAGCCTTCCCCATTGCTGGCAAACACAGGCACTACCCAGATACCACACAAAAACAGAGGATGGAGGCATGCTTCCTCCCTATTCTCCAGATGTGTTATAATAGCAAGGAGTCATCCTCTGCCTGGACACAGAAAACTGACTTTTAATCACCATCTACAGACAAAAGCAGGTCTCAGTCTGTTTTCCAGAGGGATATCCCTCCTAGAAGCAATGCGTAAGACCCCAAGGCAGAAAACAGCACAGGATTATAGGTACGACCCTAATATCACCATTGTCTGCATGCTCATGCGGTGACACACTGCTCAGTGGGCTGGTTTAGGGGAACAGTATTTTAAGATGTCCTTAGCTTTGCAGAGGAGCTTGTGGCACGTAAGTGGGACTCTGACACAGAAATGAGTGCTTAAGTCACCATCTCCAAAGTCAATTTGTCTTTCTCATCTTTCTGGAGAAGCTACCTCCCTCTTCACTGACTTTAGAGGGAGTCAAACTACCTGACACCAATCAAGCAGTTTTTTGACACCTTTTGAACTTGCAGATTGACAGAACAATAATTTCAAGCCTCCTGAGGATGGACCAGCCTCTCTCAGGCATCTTGAGGTGCATCCAAAAGCATGTCAAAATAGCCTCTAGAATCTTCACACTGTGGGCTGGGAACTGCAGGAGAAAGACGGCTCCTTCCCCACAAGACATGGTCTGTTCTGGCTCGGTGGCAGTCAAAGGTTTCACACTACCTACCATGAGCCAAGGACACTCCTGGCACTTACTGGCTGTCATCTTTCCATTAAAAAACTCTACAGGTGAGATGAATGCCACATACAAAGTCCATGTTAATAAGCAGCTTGGAAAGAGCCCATGGTTGAGGTACTGTACCACAGATTCAGCAGAAGTCACCTAGGGTCCCCAGGCACCCCCAGGTCTCACAAATGCCATCTGGGGTAAGGCTGCTCTCATACAACCCTTGGAGCCCCACATACAGCAGTGGTGTCTGTTTATTTACTAAAAAAGAAGTCTTTCTGACATGGCTATGAGCCTTTCCCTTTGCTGACGGCTGAAGAAAGCGATGGAGCTCAGACTGCCAAGAACCCGGAGAGGAATTTTAGGAATGTGTCAATTAGCTTGAGAGAGTGATTAGCAGTGATTCATACCGGCTTAGTGTCTCTTCCTTGTTGCTTTCTGGCTGCATGATTCAGCAGGTGAGTTTGCCCAACTTGAGCTCGTTTTGGCCGCTTGAGCCAGTTTTGCAGCCGATGACTTCGGCTGTAACTTCCCCAGCAGCAGCCTGGGCAAGGTACAGGCAGACCACAGCCGGGTGTGGGTTCAGCCTGGGTGCGAGCCGGGTGTGAGTTACAAGCTGAGAGGGGAGATGGAAGCTATTCCAACTCCAAGTCCTCCCGAGCCTTTAAATACTTCAGTTCACCTCGGCCTCGCTGAATGCAGTCTCTTCACTTGGCTATAGCTTTTCTGTCATCCTCCCACACTCTGTATAAAACCAAACTCCAGCCCTCTGTGTCCTTTAAATTATTTGCCTTTATTGTACAAGCTCCAAGAACAAAGCTAAAGAAAAACAATGAAAATAAACAAATTTTAAACACAACCACATTTCACGCCCATTCCTCAAGCCAAGCTCTTATTATTCCAAAGAACTGGGCCACAAACATGAGGGACAAGAAGTGATAAATGAGTTCCTCTGCAAGCAGCGGATCACGGTTCTTGCTCAAGAAAAAGTAGCTCACACTGCTCTTTTTAGGTCATAGATATCATGAGACTTCATTAATGACTCCCAAAGTGCGCAGGGAGCTTTAAATGAGAACTATTTTCTTTGTGTGCAAAATAAACTGATATTAATGGCTGGAGCAGGAACAAGTTGGCAAGGTACAGGCAGACCACAGTGTGGTCAGCACAAATTACTGTCATTTGCTAGAATAATTGCAGTGGCAACTGTTGCTGTTGTTGCTAAGTGTTTTTTTTTCCCTGCGTCTCTTTGTGGTGCACACTATTTATGGCCAGATTCTGCCATTCCTGTGGAGTCAAGGCTGCCCCCTCTGAGATCTGGATCAACCTGGCTTGGTCTGTTCTTAAGGATGGACATAGCTTCATGGCCCCAGCTACAGCCGGTGCCCGAGGCAGGTAATTCGACATCAGATTTTTCAGAGCGGTAGGATGAGATTATGTATTGCAATTTAGAGGCTACGGCCCCTAAATCAGTGTGTGGGAGGGGGCAAAGGATTGTGCAACATGCTCCATGTCCTGCCATGTGGTGGAAGGACACCCCATGTCACTTGGCATGGGAGCAATTCCAGGCTTGCGCAGAGCTGGGTGGTTGTCTCCAGCTTCCTACGTCTGCCACATAGGACCTTGGAGCAGGGAAGACTTGCGGCTCTGTGCTGGATGCCAGCGACTTCCCCACGGGAGCATAAAAGAGAAGCAAAGGGTTGAGGCTGAAGCATCTTTCTCCTTTTCTGGCCAACCAAGTAACTGAATCGTGCATGAGCCAAAGCTGATCACCAGAATGGAGGTAACAGGGTGTTGGTCTTAATGGAAAGAATGGAAGAAAAGTACAGAGCAAACCAAGGAAAGGGGATAAAGAGACACAAGTGTAGTATTTTTTTCTAGTCACTAGAAGCATTTTAAATATGGTGAACCAGAGAGCTGATTTATTAGCAACCAATTATCCTATGAGAGCAGAACAAAGAGCTGAAGCTGCGCCTGAAGGGAAGGTGATGCTTTCTAACACAGTCAGCCCCGAGCTCCCCCTTAGAAGCACACCTGATAATTAAAATCAAAGATGGCCGGGTGCAGCCTGGGTACAAAGGGGAGAATAAAGAGGTGAACTGCTCTTTGAGTGAGAAAGAGCACGATTTTCCTGTTGCCTTCGACACAGCTTTGTGTTCTCAAGTGATCTCTAACTTCTGATGTGCCAAGACTCTCCATCACCCATGATATGAATATGGGAGATGCCACCTTTGAACTCTTCATGCTCATATGAAAGCTCACAGTGACACCACTCATGAAGGATGGATGCTGAGTCCCCTTGTTTTACATACCTCCAAACCTTTCCCAACCAAGTTACTCCCACTTTGTACTGAGGGATGCAAGGTCAGAGCAAGAATAAAATAGGTTCAGTCCAACCTGGGAGGGTCCTCCTACCTGTTCTGGATGTGAAAATGCAACATCAGAAAGACCTGAACTGTATCTGGGTTTCAGTGGTCAGTGCAGACTTGATTCTTTTTTCTGTGTGTGAGACTTTGAAAACAGACAGTACGTTCCAGCTCAACACTTCAGAGATAAACGGCATCCAAAAACTATATTGAGGAAGTACTTAATCTCAGATTCAAAATCTTAATACCAAGCATTATGGCTAAATCTTTATCTTCCATTATTAGTCACAAAATAGTGGAAGATTTTGACTTTTCATCTCATAACTAAAAAAAACAACCACTAATATCCAGTCAAGTATTGCAGTACATAAAAATCATATCCAACATGAGACATAATAGACCTCTCCTGTTGCTCCAGTGTCTGAAATTCCCTTCTCCATACTCCCCAGAGGATCTGTGTTCAAAACACTGTCATTTAACTAATTAATACTGTCATTTAGCATTCAAACACAAAGCAAAACAAGCCTGTGGTGCAAGCTGGGTCTTTGGCCCCCTGACTTAGTCCCAGCCCGCCATTAGGAGTGAAGAGTGAAACAGTTTTTCATGCAGGAGATCACAGGGATTTGGCTGAAGCATCCCTCATAAAATAATGAATTGGATAGTTTATTTCAGCAATGACAACTACGCCATTGCTCCCTCTTCTTTCTCCTTCCTCTGTCCCTAGTTTATCTGCATAAATATTAATACTGCAACTCCTAATTAAATCCAGGAATATATTTACCTTCATAGATGAGATACTTAAGCAATACAAGAGGGGCCTCTTGTTTCCATGAAACTTTGCAGCCTGTAAAATGCAGTAGTTCTTTTCAGGGTTATTGCTGCTCAGTAAATAATGGGAAAAGATGAGGAATATTTCTGAAATAGGTCAAGTATACTCCAAACAGAAACATGCTAATAGGGAGAGATGCAAGAACAATGTCAAATGTCAATGATCACAAAGTAGCTCCCGAATATATATTTACCGAATGCAATGCTACTCCGCTGAACAGAGTTGACATAATGACATGCTCTTAGAGGAAACTTTCCTGCTTATTTTATTAGAGGTATTATTTTTTTATTTTATTTTTTTTAACTGAAGTGCAACTAGAAAGTTCCTACCCTCAGAAGACAGGCTCTGTGAATAATAATAATAAAATAGAGGTCGACAGAAGGTGAACAATGCCTGTTTTTCTCAGAATGGTTTTTACAAAGCAGTCAGCTTAGCTGCACTTCTCTCCACACCCAATGCAACAGTAGAGCTAAACTAGTATTGACCAAACCGTTATGTTTACGGGAACATCAGACAGATTGATGCTAAAGACCCCAACTGCAGCTTCCCTGCCCACAAGAACTTATTACCCTGTTAGGAGAAAAATCTAGGCTGATTTGACATGAGATTTGATAAATCCACACTGTCTGGTCTTTATCAACCTTGTGCGTGCAAACAGTTTGACTGATAACCTGTTATACTATTTCTGCTACAACCAGGTAAAAAACCACTTCCAGCGTGGGCACTGGCAGACCCATGTCAAACAGGACATACTGAACGAGGTTTTGTAAAGTCTATCTGGAGCCCGGCAAATTGGTGTTCATGAGTTGGATGATGTATGACAAAGAAAAGCAGGAAGGCTGTTCCTCCAGTAAGGCTGTGGGCAAAGTCCAACACTTGCACAGTTCCTCCCTCTCCTTTGTGCCACTGCTCCTGGCTAATCAAAAGCCAGTGCAACACATCCAAGGGGAAAACTCAGCATCATGCTGAAATCAATAAACCAAGGCATCTTATGCAACACACATCAGGTAAGCCGGTCCCACTGCTCGCTACCAGGAAGGTCTCCACTGTGTTTATCTTTTGCTACTGCTTTAAAACTCACACAATCCCAAGGGGCCAGTGGGAAAAAATGCCATGGGATTTGTTTGCTTTGGACCCAGTTCAAGCCAAAACCATGAACACGGTCCATAACTAACTTTTGATGAGGTGATCAAATCCAGGGATAATCAGACTTGGGGGAAGGTCCCTGAGAAAGGCATGGAGCAGCTGAAATACAGAGGAGAGCAACAGCCACAAAAAGTAGTCCAGAAATCTAGAGAACATAACATAGGAGAAATGGTTGAAAATAAGTGAGTTTGTTCAATCTAGAAAATCCAAAAAGGACATAGTCTAACAATCCACTGCCATGGTTTGTGCCGGGTTGGCCAATGACAAGATGACAGATGCTATCCCCCACCTCTCGCTCTAAGGAGAGGAAGAAGAGAGATAAAGAGAGCTATAAGTTTATAAAAAACCCTAAACTACTTTAATGAAGTATTAATAATGAAATAAAAAAAGAAAATAACAAAATAGATACAATATATTCAAATACACACAAAACAGCATCAACCTCCCAGGGAGATGCAACTAGGGAACTTCCAGACTGGACTCAATGACAAATGGGAATTGGACCACACTGACCGGGATCAAAAGGCAGGTGAGCTGATGGGTTCCTCCTCAGACATCAGCCATTGAAGAAGCAGTCCATTGAAGAAGCAGTCCATTGAAGAGAAGCCCTTGAGGAGGAGCCAAAGAAGAAGACCCCTTTGGTCCCTCAGCTTTTGTACTGAGGAGGCAGATGGGATGGAACACCCGATTGGTCAGATTGGGTCATCTGACCTCTCCGCCTCCCCCCCCTCAGGTGCAACCCCTCATCAGGGTAAACAACCCAGTTATGGCAACGAGTAAGCGCAAGAGTCTCTTGCTGAGCAAAAAGTTGGCCCTGCTCTACCCCAAACCAGGACACCCACAAACCCATGAATGAGAGGAGGGAGGTTATAGAGTTCTGGGTCTCCTATGGGAAGGAGACAAGGAGTCTTACCGTTGAGCTGCAGCAAAGCAAGGATGATGTTGAACATTACAGGGAAAGCTGTTCCAGGTGAAGACGGGGAGCACTGGAAGAGGTTGCTGATGGAGTTTACGGTACCTCCATCATTAGAGAGTTTTAAAACTTGCTTGATGTGCATGTGCCAGGAGTGGGTTAGGTCTGACTGTTTAGGTCTTGGATGAGGAGGACAAATCAATACTTTCTCAAGGTCCCTTCCCACTCTGTCTTCTAGGATTTGGTAATTCAAGCATATGTAAAATTCACTGGGCACAATTCCTCAGACACAATCGTGGTTCAGTTTGTTAACTACAACCTCTGTTCTTTGGATAAGGCCTTGCCCAAAGTCTTATGGAAAAAGCACCATGCATTTCAGTCACTTTGGAATCCAACCCACCTTGATGCGCTAAAGGTGGCTTCATAAATCAAAGTGGGGATGAGCAGATTTCTTATCCTGATAAATTAAATATGGACATGCTGACAGCCAGGAAGGCCTAGGAGAGTTAGGGACCAGGGATACAATGTGGGCCTGGCTCCACATCTGAACACCCCACAGCCCCAAGATGTTTGCATCTAAGCTGTTGGTTGGAGGCCTCCCTGCAACTTTCCCATGTCGGCAGCTATTGTGAAGCTCCACATGAGGGGTTTTTTGGTGACGGGAAGCCTTTCAGGGATCTTTATTTTACCTAAATAAGGACAAAGAACTTGTGCAGTGCCAGTTCTGCCCCACTGGAGTCAAAAGGCAGCTCTGTTCAAACACCAATGGCGCGAGGCCCGAAGATGCGCAGCTCTGGCAAGGAGGACCTGGGAGACGACAGTCTGTTCCTGCCAGCCAGCAACGTGGCTGTTTATCCAAAGGAACAGTGCACTGTATGAATGATGATAGGTTTATTTTGCAGTTCAGCGTCACAAATTATGGCACTTTTCCATCTATTGTCCTATATGCTAAGTAAACATCATAAACCGTTCTGTGCTATGTGCTTCTGAAAATCATAACGCAAGAGTTTTACCATCAAGGAACAATGAAAGGGCAAACAAGGAAGCCAAACCATATAAGTTAGCTTTGTTTTTTGTATAGCAGAGTAGTGTATAACTTGGTTTCTCCTGTCATGACTTTTATGGTGTTTTTTTAAAGCTACTATGTCGTGTTACACGGCTCCATTCATAAAATTAAATTCTATGGGGCAGGAAGTCATTCCCTTTTTCATGATCATATCATCTGAACCCATGCTGCAGGCGGCAGGGAGAAATTACGAGTCCTGATGCACATTTAAGGAGTTTCTTCTGCTGCACAGTTCCCACATCAATAAGAAAGTCCATACATGCAGTAAGGCAAAAACCCACTGTGTAGGCTGCAATGATTTTTGTGTGTGCGTGTGTGTGGTTTGTTTTAATTTAAAGATGTCAAGAGCGAGTTTTCACTCAGCGCGCGGTATTCATTAGAGCAAGGCAGCAAACTTGCCTGAAGATCTGAGGGCCCCAGAAATTAAGCTGTGGGCGGGTAGTGATTGGAAAGGTTTAAAGGGTGATGACTTGGTAATTTCCCTAGTCCAGAAGCCTGCAGAGAACACACACATACAAAGTCTGGTCGAGGGCTGCCCCATATCCCAGCTGCCCTGGACATAGCTAGTACAGGGCCATGCACTTATCCATATGGACATACGATGTGGGATGGACCCACCTAGGGGTCCTGCAGACAGATCCAGGTAATGGGACGTTTCTGTTTGAGGCCTGTTTGGCCCATGGTCTATGGAGGTCTCACAACTGGCTGCTGAAAACTAGAGAAATAGCTCTCAAACAGCAGTTTGAAAATGAGAGGAGAAAAAGTAGTGCAAATCCCTAGCTGATAATGCAGCTCCTTCTGGATTTGCCTTGATAAATGCTCAGGTACTGCTTGACAAGACTGGCAGCCCAGGTGGGACCAGCCTACAGGTCTTCATGAAGTTCACCAGTGCGGTTCCCCTACCGTGGTGCTGGCGTGTCCCTGGCACTGTTGCTGTGCTAGAGCAAAGATGACCTAATGACCTGTCACCCACCTCATGTATGGGAGAGCTTGGGAGCACTCTGCAGCAGAAGCTGCTGGGAGAAAGCAGTAGGGCCATCCCATAAAGAACTGATGGGAATCTCTCACCTCCTGCCTCCAAACCACCCAAACCTCAACCTCCGCCTAACTCACTTGAGTTTATGGACTAAATCTCGTGGCTGTCAATCACCTCAAAGCCTTGGTTTGCTCTTCTTGCATAGGATGTGCACAGCACACAGGGATTTCAGAAACATCCCACCATGATCCAGGCTGAAGCTGAATAAACTCAAAATTCATCCTATTGCAAAGATTTCAAGATGCAAAGACAAAATGTCCCTTATTTTTAATAAATAATATCATAAATCATTTTTCTTACCTGTTGATTCCAACTCTTAGCAAAATATACCACCAGACAGAAATAGTGACATTTAGAACAGGGTGGCAAATCATAAACAAATGCTGTTGCCAGGACCATAATAGGGCATTTGGAGGGTTGTGTGAGCTTCCCATACCCCTGACATGAACTCAGCTGTGTACTCATATGCGAAAAACAAGCTTTCAGAGCATAACTGGAGAGATCATTTGTTATTTGGAGTTCTTTCTCAAGAGACCTCATTATATTTTATTGAAATAAAAAAACACAAAACCAAAAAACCCTTTATATTTCAGCTCTACTCATTTACTGTAACTATGACACTGTACAAAAAACTGCAGAGCTATCAAAGTAATATAGTATATTACTTTTGTACTTTCAAAGCCATTCTCTTATGGCTTTAAGAAAGCTCTAACTCCCGTCTTCAAATGCATATAGCACCTACAGAGTCAATCTTACGTTGTTGCATACTATAAGCTGAATATATCTATACATGCACAGCTGGAAATACTAATTCTTGAATTTGTGTATGAGGAAGCATGCTTTAAAAATGTATATATTATACACAATACATATTTATAAATGCACATCTCTCCCTAGACTGCAAAATATACATACAATTTGCTTTTCAACCATTTCTTTACCTGGTATGTCTGAGGAAAGGGTCACTCTGTATTTATCCAATTTCCTAAGCTTTCACTTGGCTTCTCCTGCAGTTGAATACCCCACCAGGCAGGGAGTATGGGCAGGACACCCATCTCGCTGCCCAGGCATGGAGCAGTCCCAATTCTCCGCCAGCACAGGGTATAAAGGTGTCTGACTCTCATCTACAAAAATCACTTGGGCATATCACTTGCTGACCCCCCGCTGGCCACCAGTGGATGAAACACTGTCTTTAAGACCAGCAAAACCTCTGCTATGCCGTGGGTGTTTTGCTGAACTGCACGGTGAAGCCTTGTGAAAAAATGTGCATAGTAATACAGGGATGATGAAACCCCTCCTGCAGGGTTTGGGCTTGTCACCATTTAACCCAGCTTTAAAACATGATTTAGCTTAAAGCAAGCAAGATCCAACCCCAAAGTGAAGGGGGGAAGAGGAGGAAAGAGGGTGAATGCTCTTTATCAACGCGCAGTTGCCCTTGGATGGGAGGTTGGAAGGATGAGAAGGGATGCCCAAAATCCTCCCGAGATATGGGAAATAAAAAGTGAAGTGTGGAAAGTGAGCAAAGCATTCCTGATGCACCCACCTCTGGTGTAAATATGGGGAGAAAAACACAGACCTGGGAGAAGCAGCTGAACGATTTGTGAGACGGAAAACGCAGCCCCCAGCAGCCTTCACCCCCTCCCTCCCTCCTTCCTCGTCTATGTCACTTGGGGGCTGAAAAGGGTTTTTTTTTCCAGCAGTTTTGCACCTCTGTCTCTCCTGGCAAGTCCCACATCAATGCAGGGGGCTCGCGGATGGAGGTGCCAGCCCCACTGCTCCCCACAGCTCTGAGCATGGGGACTGATGCGGCCAGTGTCCCTGCTCTCCTGAAACACAAACACGACACTGACAGCCGGGTTTCAATCACGCAAGGGCCGATAACCATCAAACGCCACTAATTTCCAACAAATTATCTAATCCAGATGCTTGCTGGATTTGAGTAAACACTGCACCCAACAGGATCATAAAACAAATAAGCACAAAGCGGTTTAGGGTTTCAGCTCTCCCCTCCCCTAGCCCAGGACCCTCAAACAGGGAAAAATGCAAATCAGGTAATCCAGCGCTTGTGTTTGAAACCAGATTGGTTCCCATGGGATCACATAAAAGTCCCCCGTCCCCCCCAAGAGCAGGCGGGCAGCCCCCTGCCCAGGGCTCTGGCAACAGGGGGGCAGGAGTGGGTTTGGGATAGCCGGTGCTCTGGGCAAGACGGGCGACAGACAATATTGCTCTTGGCAGGAGCAATGATCACAGTTGGGAACACGGCAGCCGGCTGGAAGGCACTTAGGGATGCTGCTGCCTCCTGGTGAGTGGAAGAGCTTTGCAAAACCTCGCTAGGACCCTGATTCAGCCCCTCTCCCTGTCCCACATGGGGAGATGCTCGGCCCCATCTGAGCCCGCAGCAGCGCAGGCTGACACCCGCAGCATCGCCCTGGCGGGAGGAGAGGAGAGCACGCCGATGGAAAGAAGCGGAAAACATCTCCGGTCTGCGTGGTTTGTGCGTACAGGCAGCTGCCTGCAATCTGCCTGCCCGAGGAGGGAGGCACAGGACTGCACTGCTTGCCCACCACAGCTGGGTTGCCTCTGAAATCACCCTGGCTGGTTTTCCAAGGCACAGGAGAATTCAAAATTCACATTTTTTGAGAGAAGTGCGCACAGAAATACAAATGGAGAAGGATGTTTTTGGCAGTGTGAATTAATTTGGGAAATGGTTGGTAGGTTTTATTCTGTATCGGGGCAAGAGGTAGATCCCATTTCATGTAGGACCCCTTTCAGGCTTCAGTTTTGCAAGAGCTGTGACCTGGAGAGCAGCATAAGCGTGTATGTATACACACACGAAGTGTATGTATACACACACAAACAGACATAATTATAGATATTTTTTCCCCCCTCCTTTAGCACCATCCTATTTTCTTAAACAATTCTCCTCTAGGATCATATATAAGACATTCCTCTAAAGGAAAGACATATTTTCTACAGTCATATGGTACTTTCTGATATACACATATGCCTTCTATAAAGTGCGTAGGCAGAGGATGTATTTAAATATACACTACATACAGTCATGGACCAATACTGTATGAATGCACATGGCACAGCCATGCTCTGCCAAGTCTGGGGACTCATGTAAATAAAGGATTTATTTTACAAATTTCCTTACACACAAACACGCACAGACAAACGCACTGGAAACATATGGGATGGAAAACATTCTTTTCCATAAGTCTGCAATATTGGATTCAAAGATACAATTACCCGGAGGCTCTGTAAGCTTTGAATAAGGAGGGTGAAAAAAATGTAGTATGTCTGAGCAGGCCTTTTGGTGAAAAAGGGGAAACAGCACCTCCTCACTTACAGCGTATTGTCTCTTCTGTTTCAAATTGGGGAAAAAAAAATGTTTTCCCAATTCCATAAACAACAGCCATCCTTCTTTCAGCAATTCATGGTGGTCCTCGTTCACAAACGTTCATAAAAAACCATAACCCCAACTATTTGCCTTCCCAGGCTTTTTTGCCGTATGAAGAAATAAACCAGCCGTGTTGCCTGTTCCCGAGAATTTTCCGTCTTCCCCCTTTGCAATTAAAGCTGATCTCTCTTTGCAACTTCGCTCCCCTCCACTCCCCCTCCACCTCCTTGTCTGTCTAATCTCCCCTTCCCCTCCAAGTGCGCTATTTGGTTTTGGAATTACATCTATTTACCCGGGGTGGAAGTTGCACAACGGATGTGTTTATGCGAGAAAATTATATCACTGACAAACGCTGATTGGCATGTGGACACTGGGAGAGAAAACTACAGAGGACATTTTCATCAGCTTGGAATAACACAATGATTGTGTTTTCAGCAGAGCTAATGGATCACATACCCCTGCTCACCCTGATAGCTGTTTACACAAAGGACGGCTTCCCAGATGCAGACAAAAAGAGAAAAAAAAAAAAGGAAAAAAAGCTTAGAATAAGAAAACCCGCCCTGGCAAACAGAGTAATAATAGTAATAATGGGTGATCAGGGATAATCCTGCGGAGGAAGATCACGGGTCTAATTCTTCTTGGCACTGAGATCCCTTCACGCGGTGCTGCTGGGGAAAGGGGCGCTGAAGTGGATGCAGATGGTAGGGTTGTGCGTAGGGAGGAGTTCACCCTGCCGGGGTGGGATGAGGTCCAGGGGGGACGAGGACGAGCCCTTTCCCCCAGCTCTGCACCAGCAGCGGTGCCGCAGGGTGCGGGTGCTCCCCGGTCCCACCACAACTCCTGGCTTTGTCTGGGCTGGGGGAGGAGGAGGATTCCTCCTGATGGAGGTTTTGGTGATGGTGGCCTTTGGGGTTGGGTAGGGAACTTGTTCTTTTGTCTGGTGGGCGAGCAAAGAGAAAGTTGGATTTTTAGCACAGAAAGGTGATGGTCGGTCTCTGCTCGGCCCCACTTCAAAACAAAAATAACGAAGGGGACAGAAGTATAGGTGGGCAGGGGAATCACAGCCCCCTCCCCAACCCAAAGCCCCCTCCCTTCTCATCACGCATTTGACCTTCTCTAGAGCTCACCTATTACTTATGCAAATATGTATATCAGGGAACAAAGCTCTCAGCCCAGGGAAAACACTTTACACAAGCTCTCATCGCTCAGAACCAGGCTCTGAAAAAATGAGATCGACAGATAGAAACACACAATTTTGTCAGAGACTTTTTGGAGACCAGATCTGCAACATCCATTTTATCTGTCTGTCTCTATATATTCACCCTTCTCTCTCTCTCTCTCTTTTTTTTTTTTTTTAAGCAAAGATGCCATTCATCTAAAAATCAAACAAATGACTTGTTAGAATTCAGACGGTTCATCTACCGCATGCTCCCAATTTCACATCTATTCGTGCCCTTGAGAAATCTAAATCTGCCACATGCTGTCCAGGGAAACCTGGCTGGTTTTGCTCTTTATTGCTTCTTACATGCCTCGGTGTTTAAAGAAGACCCGTCTTTTGAACAGCAGCTCACAATCTGATAATATTTCTCTTTGAAAAGTCAACATACTATCATTGTTTCAAATTCAATTATACAGCCGGCTTTCTCTCTGTGGTATGCAAGCACTATATTTAGGTTATATTAAATTATGTTTTAATAACATCCAATGGCTTTTTTTTATCCACCTCAGCCTTTAAAAGTCTTAGTCCCTCCAAAGGAGGGGGGGAGAGCAGTTTATTAATGCATCACTTCAGAATTGTTTTTTAATTGGAAACATTTTGCGGAGAAAAGACCATTAATAAAATTCGATTCCAAATCAAACTTCTCTGTGTATGTTATTTTTACTCCACAGTCAAATGCTTTTATTAGATTTAAAACTTTCACTGTTCTTTTTTATCTCTAGCTGTATAATGTTCTACAATAAAAAATAAAGGGCCTAGCGACTCCAAAGTCTGGCAAAATAATATACTTTTTTGGATGTCTGTGTATGTTGCCAATTAGTTTTGCTGTAAATACAGACCTCCATCCATCATCAGTCTCTGGGTGGCTATAAGAGATCTAATTTGTTTCAGATGCCTTGTGCTTGCCGAGCTATTCACCAACTCTGCTGACCTGCTGCGAAGACCAAAAGCTACAGAAGGATGACTGACAAGGGAAACTGGAGAAAGACCTACCTACTTAGGGACAGATCCTGCCTCCCAAACGGGGAAGGAAGGGCGCTGCAAGCTTTCCCCCCTCCCTCCTCCCTTCCTCTCTCCTCTTTTCAGAAGCCGGCAGTTTTGGAGAGGAGCTGAGAGGCGTAAGACCCGCGTTAGGGAGGCTATGACAGGGTAATGGAAAACTCTCCTCCTCAATCCAATCTCCCACCTCCCTTCTCCTCCTTTTACAAGCCATGCTTCAAACCTCCCGTTCCCTAGGAATTTTATGAATGCCTGAGCTCAGCCAAAATAAACTCGTAAAGAAAAAGTTTCAAAAAAAGGTCACAGACCCTTACGGCAAGTGCGAACCGGTAAATATCAAACCTTGGGCCAAACGGCATCGCTTATGGCCGTACGCAGCCCAGCCATGCAGAGTTTGTCAATCTAAAGGGTATTTAATTCTCCAGGGCCTGCATCCAGGTCCTGCCAGCTTTATGTCCCTTCCCACTGGCATCCCACGGTCCCCAGGAAGGCACCTATGGAGGCAGCAGCACCCCCAAAAAGGCACAACACAGGGAGACCTTTTCCTTGCCAGACTTTCATGCTGGGGAGGGCCAGATCAGAGCCATCAGCATGGAGGCTCATTGCAAACAGCCAAAAATATCCATCTACATTGTTTTTCCACAGATAGTTGGAATTCACACTCACTGCATGGTTTGCGTTTTGCATGTTTGTGTGTGTGTGTGTGTGTGAAACGTCTAATTTTTTTTTTTTCCTACCGGAATTATTTTCTACAGGAAATAATCCTTATCTATTTTGTGGGGGATTAAAAAAAAAGGAGATACTAAAAAACCAACCCATAAACAGAAAAATGAATGTCTGTTTTCTTACTGCCTTGTCCAGGATTGCGCTCATCCCCTGCAGCAGCACCGGTGTGGGAGCTGCTTCTGAACTGCTCCTACAAATCACACAGCCCAGGTCTCTCACATCGGCTTCATGGTTTGGGCACTCACCCCACAGGAGGGAGATGGGGGTTTCAGGTCCTGCCTTCTCTCGGAAGGCTCAGACCCGTGGTCCCCAAAGGCACACCAGTAGGGACAGGGTGGGAGCATCATGTAGGATGGGTCATGTAGGAGGCAGCTCCTGGGATAAGGGACCAAATGAGGGAGTTTGTCTTGGCTGCATCTGCTCAAGGGTGCTGGAGAAGAGTCTTGGGTGCTGATTAGTGCTGTAATTTTTAAAGCACTTTATATGGATAAGTTCCTGGGTTGCAAGCCATGGTAGAAACAATCCTGAGAGCTGAGACCAAAATAGCTGAGAAGGAGCCAGAGCAAAGCTCCTGCAAAGGACAGGAGTTGGGGAGGGAGAGCCCCGTGCTGCCTCCTCACACTCCCACTCTTGCTCTCCCAGCGACAGGCACATGCGTGGTGCGCACACTCCACACCCAACAAATAGGCTCCGGGGATATTCCCTGGAATTTCCCCTGCCTGTTTTGCAGTTCTGCTCCGGGGATATTTTTTGCTGAACTCAGGGACCCAGAGCACCCCCATGCTGGGGATCAGCGTGTGCAGATGATCCCGCGAGGGGTCCAAAACCCACCCCGGCTCAGGAAGCCCTGGGCAGTGATTTCCCAAGCAGCAGCAGCTGGGCCAAACCAGGCAAGGGTGGGTGATTCTGCGGCCACGTGGTGAATTAGATGGGGAACTGATCCAGCATAAAACGAATCCAGCTAAAAAGACTGGGGTTTGGGGGTGCATCCACCAGGAGGAAGGGCTGGGAATGCTTAAATTAGCATCTTTCCTTAAAAAAAACCACCACTACAATAGCACAGAACTAGTTTTGCCTACGCAGAAGGGTTCATAAGTGCCTTACTGTGTCCAAGGTTAAGATGCTAAAATTGCTTTGGGGAAAAGGCTGTAGGAGTGGAAAGGCTCAACAGCCAAACTACACCAGAATGGTGGAAGTTTTTCCCACCATCTCACCCAGGTGATTGTTCCCTTGCCCTGGCAAACGTGGGAGGGCCAGAGAAAGTACCGTATGGTGGGGGACATTCCCAGAGACCCACCCCCACTGGCAGTATGAGGAAAGTTGGGCATCCTAGGGGGACACCTGAGCCCCCAGCACACAGCCAGGATCTGCCAGGGCAGCTGGGAACACTCACGTCCTAACCCACGCCAGCGCTGCAGCCATCTGTCCAGGTTAGGGAGATACTTGTGAAAACCTGACGCTGCTTTTCAAAATGAGCATCATTGTTCCAGTGCTCGGGGAGGGGAGGGGAGCGAGGGGAGGAGCCTCCCTTTTCAATTGCAGGGCATGCTTAGTTTTCGTCATGTTGCAGGGGGGAAATTACTTTTACTCAAAACCATATGTAGAGCATCAACAAATGCACATCCTGTGAAGTTGGGCGTGTTGCAAGAGGGATTACAACGCTGGCAATTTATAGCAGCTGCCTTAGTAGCCTCTTCTTCCACGCATTATTCTGTCAACATTGTATTTTCCTTGGAAAAACATCTACAGTAGTTTAAATCTCTTTACTGAAAACAGATCTACTACAGGTGCTTTAGAGTTCATCCACGGGATATGAGAAGGTTGAACGTCCCCAAGAAAGGGAAATTTATGTCAGTAATGACTAATTGATTTGCTTGGCTTTAAAATCCCTAATGTATTTTCACATTTTTCCCCTGCTTTCTTTTTTACAGTGCTAATAAAAGAAGCTACATCATATATTTGTGTTATATGTGGGTTTATTCTGGGAAATCCTTACTTTTGCAATGTGTTTATGTTTTCCCTCATTTCCTTTTACCTTTCCTTTATAAAAGGGCTTGTTTTTATAGCAAATCAATAGGTTAAAGGTGAACATTAATGAAAAAAAAAAAAAAGTGTGTTTGTAAAATATATGGTGAAAACAAGGCAGAACTGGAAACCAAATCTTTGTTCACTGGAAATTAAAGACACACTTTCCACACTGAAGTGGGATAAATGCAATATATTGTGGTAGAGAACAGTGAGAACTGCACGCTCCTCTCCAAAGGCTCCCAAACTCAATCCCAATCCCCAAAGTCTCTAGAAATGTTCTGATCCTCATAGGGATGACGAGAGGGGTTAGCGCATCTCTGTTGGGGGTCTTTTATGGAAAAGGTTCCAGCAAGATCCTTTGCAAAAATAAATATTTTTACTAAATCTCTGGAGTAGCTTACAATTCCCCCAGCTCACAATTACAATTTCCCCATTAGGAAACTTCCTTGAAAAACCCACTTTGGCTCAATTGGAATGTGTTTTTTCAACAAAGCTGAAACATTTTGATTTCAGCCTATTTTTTTTCTACTTTGCTCTGCAATCATTCATCATCGTCCGACAGAGAGTGTTCAACAAGACAAAAATGGCAAAGTCACACAGAGCAGTTAAATGGGCTGTTCTGAAAACGACTGCCCATTTCATTTGGAGGGAAATATTGCTCTGTTTTGGGGGAGGGCTACAAAAGAAAACAGTGGTGATAGCAAAATTATTCCCTTAAACATTGCGATTTCCAAAGCAGCAGAAAGTGGTTCTGCCAAGGGTTTCGTTAATGCAGTTGTGACGTGTGCCAGCCTGTCCAAACATCTACCTGGAGATGCAGACAAGGGCCCTCTCCGTGCCCTTCGAGGCCACTAGAAAAATTTCAACTGAATTTAACACATGATTTAGTGGCAGAGACAGAGGCAGAAAATGAGTACGAGCATCATTAAATCCCTGAGCGCCATGACAAGGACAGCAGCACAGAGAGGGGTGCAGGAGGGCTTTGGTCTTCGTGGCTTTCCTATGGTTTGAAGAGTCCTGTTGGACCAAACCACATCACTGCACTGTGCCTCAGTTTCCATCAGTGCTCTGAGGCAAGCTACAGGAAAAACATTTTAAAGTATGTTTTGAGACCTGCAGGTGACATTGTATCACAAGGTGGCTAAATATATGTCAGCGTACCAGTTTCCAACTTCACCCTGTTTACAAACTGGTATCACTAAGAAGACTGCTAACAGATAAAGGTAAAAACTGAAGCACTTAATTAGAACTTTGCTCAACTCTTCTATACCAACTAAAGAACAGAATTATTTAAAAGACCACTTGGAAGGACATTGAGTAAGAAATGCTATTGTCTTTAAAATAAATTCTTCAGCTCTGTGAAATTAATGTCATTCTGCTTACAATACTGTCCCTACTAAACTTGCATTCCAATTTCAAGACTTGCACTCCAATTTTAAAATAAGGACACTGAAGGAATATAACATGAATCACCAAAAGGCCATCTAGGAACAGAGGCATTCCTTTAAATTAGAAGGAGTATAGAAGAGCCTGGGAGAGGGAACACGAGGTCTCCATATGTCTCTATACGTCCATACAGGCTCCTGAATACAATTTATTAACGCCCTATGGAGCAGGGAACCGAACTTGCAAGCTGACAAAAGCTATGGAGGTTATGGAATGGATGGTTGCCCATTTCCTCCTGGGATCCTACTGTCAAGATCTTCTGGGATGCAATCTGTTCTAAAATCAATTAATTTTTACAAGGACCACTCCCGCTGAACCTTGCAATATCCATCCTCTGCCACTGTCTACTCGAGTTATTACCCTCAGGTCACGGGAGCTTTGGCACACTGAAGTATGCACATGGTGGTGTCGGTTGCTGGAGGCTATTATCCCAGGGAGCTCACAGGATACAACAACTTGGGGGTGTTGTTTCCACTGAGAACCAGAAATCACTTTCTGGGCCGACTGATGTTTGAAGAGGGGCCATCTGTGCTGCCCAAATTGATGCTGACAACTGCGTTTGATGTCTCTGTCTCAACCGGTAAAGAAAAATTGCTGCTCTGTTTCCTTGACTCTGCGATTTCTAACTTTGTGTCAGTGGAGGATGAGATGAGGAGTGATAGGCTGATACTGCAGGAAAAGAGTTTGGATAAAATATTAGTGAAAAAGAGCATCTCTTTTAAACAGGAAGAACTGTGAAAGCCTGGAAGAAGTTGTCTGGGGAAGGTGGTGAGATCTCTGAAAGTAAGAGCCATTGAGAACAGGTTAAACAAAGGTCTGACCAAGAGGCTTAGTCAGATAGTCAGAGCTGGACCATGTTTGGGGCAGGAAATGCACAAAGGTGACCTCTGATGGTCATTTACGGCACTGTTATCTGTTTCCAATAATGCTCAAGTAACCTGTGGTGCTTTAGGTTGAGTGTCTTTCCTAAAAGGTGCTCAAAATGCACCTTAACTAATTCAGACCCAAGGGGCTGAAAAGGTCACACCAACCACGCCTCCTCCACCAGTCTCAACCAAAGCACAAGACAGGGAAACAGGCCCACGTCCAGCGTTGACAGAGGTCAGAAGAAAGTTCCTCTTGGAGCAATGTACTTGATGTCAGACATGAAATAGCCTGAGTGAAAGCAGGTCAGAAGCAGAAACCCCAGAGGATTATTTTTAATTATTGTGTTAGGTTTCAGCATATATTAGAATATCAGGAGCATGGGGACAGCTGCAGAATCCCTTCTGTGATGCAAGCATTGTAATTACCAGTGAACCGCAGTAGTAAATTTCTTTGGAGTACCTGGTACGAAACACAGACATGCCAGGATTACCTCTTTCATACTTGAGGCTGTTTATAAAATCATTACAAAAACAATTACAGAAGTTACAGAGTTCCAGTGGTTAATGTTATCTTTATACCACAAAAGATTCACTATCTCAGACCAGAACAGGGAGGATCTGCTTTGGTCTAGGTTAGCGACGTCAGTGTCTCAAGATATCTAAATGTTTTAGCCAACTTTGGCAGCCATATGTGTTCACCTCAGCTACCTGAAAATTAAACATCTATGTGAAGTGACTCCTCTAGACACTTCATCTAAAGTCAGTAAAGAAAAGTTCACCTCTCTGGAGAGCTCTTCCTTCCTACAGCAGATGTCTAGCTAGCCCGTATGAACCATCTCATGGAGACACCATGCCCACCATACAGGTTCTAAAAGCAGTCTAGATGGTATTAGACATCTCACATGTGTACATCTGACAAGAGGCGATAACCTATCCCTATGAATGGGTTAAATTTATCAGTGTAAAAAGTCTATCTCAGTGCTTTATATCCATGATCCAGTTTCATGAGAAATCTATTTGATTTTCCCAAAGAGAGCGAGCCAGAGCTCTGCCTGTTACAAGTCTGCAGCGCTGCGTGGTCCTTGCTTTGAGGGAAAATGCTCGTTCCAAGACACCAGAAATCTTTGGTAAAGGAAACACAGGGTTTGGGTTGGGTTTTTGTGTTTCTATCAAATCAAGATATCAGATATGGTTGTTATTATTTAATAATGATAATAGTAACAATTTCTCAGATGTAAAAGTAATACAATAATGATAGGCTTCATGGAACATACAAAAAAAGACTAACAAATATAATCAGTTGCAGAGGGAACTGAAGAAAATCTGGGACATGAAAAGCAGAGTAACAACTGTTTGTGGTGAGCTGGGCTTGCATGATGGGGGTATCACAGCAGCAGCATAAAATGGAAACAAGGTCTACTGTAAAGCCGTGTGTCCTCCAGATGGCAACATTGATTGGTATTTCTAAAGGATTTTGGAAGGAACAATCTTGCTCTGGGATATCCGGATCGGTCTTTGACACAGACTTGCAATAGTGCTGTGGCAGGAAAAGGCATATCTTTGGCAATATTCATGACAATAAAAATGAGGAGGAAAAGTGGAAGTCACTACACAGCCTTCGGATTCAGGAAAAAAAAAAGGAACATTAACATTTATGACACAACTATCTGGCAAAGGACAAGGAAATATTTTAATCCCAAGAATCAGTCCCTAAGAAGGGATGAAGACCATTAAAGCTGAAAAATGACTATGATCTTAAAGATGCTTGAGTGCCTTCTGAAATCAGCGTATTTCCCTTAGCATTTTGGGTCACCAGGGCTGCTGGGGTGAAGACCACCCTCATGTTGCAACAGCACCTTAACCTCCACAAGTCTTGAGATGAAGAACTGACAATCGAAGGACATGATGGTAGCACCTCGGACTGCAATAGTAATGGTATTTAGTGTCCTTCTGAGGCTTTTCATTGAGGATTTCGTAATCCTTCAGAAAGGAGATTGGGAGGATGAATTGTAGTTAAGTCTGAGACTTACATTCATTGGCCACAAATGAATTCTAGTCCCTGAGCTGAAGCCAGGTGAAAATAAAGAAATGGATTAGCTCTTTTGCTTTTATTAGCTTTACTGAGGTATAGTTTTCTTTCGAGTGAACTATAGGTCAAGTTGCACTGCAACCACGTAGTATGAATTCTGCCTTGATTTTACGATCACTGCAATCTCTGGAGGTTCTGCTCTCCAACTGGCCAGGGTGCATGGAGAGATTAAGGTCGAACACCACATTAGCATGAGATTTAGGACCAAATGACAGGCTGGTGTGAACTGGCTCAGCACAGGTGACTGCAAAATAGTGTCACCCAGCGGGCTGGGAGGAGAATTTAGTCTCGTATTCTGGGTTGGAAAAGGTGATTCACATTGGATGAAATCTTCCACAACGCTGCCAATTAGAGAGCAGATTAAAAAAAAAAAAAAGTTCTATCAATTTCTTAGACAATCTGTTTCTTTTTCATCTTTTGCTAGTTCATGCTCAAAACGTCTTGAGGTTTTCATGGCTCATCTGTCCTCTCTAGTAACATTGGATATTAATGAAGGGTTTCCTGGAAAACAGACGAGTTCAAAGTTTCAAAAATCCTGTTTTCCATTGAAGTTTAATTTCTAGAATAATTTTCCACTTTCAGCAAGAATGAGACTGAAAAGCAGAGAACATTTTCCATTAAAGTCTGCCGAGAAATTTCCTTTAGTTTCTCACAGAGGACTGCAGGCTTGAAATAACCTCCACTTTCACCACCACTGCCAGGACAAGAGCCAACATCTTCTGCTTCCCTCTTCTGCCTTAAATCAGGCCTGAAAAAAACCACTGTATTCCCCATTCCTAGGCACAGATGTGACATTAGTTCTCCTTTTAATTCTCATCTAACCAGGCTACTTGTGATAGTCATATTCCAGCCCTCACTTGTTTCAAAGTATATGGAGTTGCCTCCATATACTTGGCCCTACTGAAGGAGATGAAGCTAATCTCTTTGCCTGACAGGGGGAGTTAAATGGAATTAATTTGCCCAGGGAAGGGCTAAGACCATGGTAAATGACATCATTCATCCCTGTAGCTCTGTAAAATGATGATACTTCTTCCCAGTCCACTTTGCTTCCCCTATGTTATCCTTACTGAAGGCTCACCAACAGGTTTTGAGGCAGCCTAGGTTTGATTTCAGCTGATATTCTTTGTTGGTGTTTTTTTTTTTTAAATGTCAGTCCTGTTTTGACTGGTGTGAATATAAAAAAAATGAAATAAAATACAAAATGTCGCAGATGTTGAGATTAGGGTTTTAGGGATAGATGAGTGCAGGGCTTTGATTTCTTTGTCCACCAAAAAATCTAAAAACTTCAAAGTTCAGTTTTTAAAAATATAGTTTTTGGTAAAAAGGAAAAAAATAGTTTGGAAAAAATATTTGAGGTTTTTTAAAATATCTTCAGATATTGTAAAAATATCAAGCCATACTTTTACTGAATACTGAGAACGGTTGCAGAAAGCTTTTTCATTAATTAAATTTTTATTGAAAACCACCCAGCCAAATGTGTTGGCTCAGAGCCATTCTCCTCCACAAACAATCTCTTACCGGGGTGGGCCTGAACCAAACCACGGGTGACATGTGGCACCTTCACCCATCGTGGACGCAATCTGTGTGCCAGCGGTGGGAGGGCAAGGTTTGTTTCTTCTCCCTGTGTCGTACTCGCCAAAATTGAAGCAGCGTGATTTAAACCTGCAGATACAGTCTTGGGTTGTAAATGGGAACCGATGCAACAATGCTTCTTTATTTATGATCTTGCTAAGAGCAAGGCTGCCTTTAAAATCCGACTGATGTGCTCACGAGCTAATACACGGGTGTTAGGAGGGGATCACTGTCCTTCCAGGAGACGCAGACAGCAAAAGATTCTTCTGATGAAGCCGCAAAGCTAAAATGTTAATCTGATGAATTCTACCTCTATGGCTCTGGAGCAAGAGGTTAACAAAATACTTTCTACGCCAAGAAGCTGTAAAATAAGCTTCATTTTAGATGTGATAGGGGAATATCTTCTTACTAATTGTACCAAGGTGTCTGCTGAATTAGCTGAGATGAGATATATCAGCAGTCACTGTAAAACCTCTGTGTGAAAACATCTAATAGAGTCAAAGAAACCGTCACTGGAACAGACCCCAAGGCGTATCAGCTGTGCCTAAACCTAAACCAGGCTCAGCAGTGTCCAGGCACACTATACAAACCCCCCGACTGAAAGGAGAAGAGCTGCGATTATGTTTGTTCCTATTAACTTCTGCCCGGTCTGACTTCCAGCAGTGGGCTCATTCAAGACCCACAGCTGCCCATCCCTAACCATATCCACTGATGCTGCTATGGGTACAGAAGCAAAGCTGAGACCAAAACCACATTATGACTTCACCTTTCCCTAATCTCTGTTCTAAAAACCATACAGAGGGGCGAGAAATAGCACAATGATCCCTGCAATTGTGCCACGGAGATACCATGACCAATGCTGTCTGCGTTTTAGAGCGTGATGAAAGATTCAGACCGAGCTTGGTTTTTCTACAGCCCTGGAAAAATGCAATCACAAGGTCCTAAGCAAGGACCCTGGCTTTGATTCCAATGTCATATGGAAATCTGTGATGGAGATGGGAGGGGAGCTCTCATGTCCCATCTCCCAGGTCTGTGCTGTGGCTGGCGGTGCCGCACTTCTCTTGCCATTTTGTTTTAGCTACATTATAGTATAGACTTATTTTTCATGTCCATGTTATATCTTCAAAATTTGGGTCTGATTTAGAAGTGTGTGTGGGCCAAAACTTTTTGCTCTCTAAATAAAGGGTCATTTCCAATATTATGCATCTGTCTCAGTAGAAGTGATTTTATAGCAGTAGATTATTCTAAAGTATGTTGGTTTTTTCTCAGGCACAAGTAATACAAGGTAATTTATATGTTCAGTGAAAGCCAGCATTTATTTTCAGTAATTTCTCCAAATTATGTTTATCAATAGGTATCTCTCAGCAAAATGCCAAATCTCACAAGCATGTTTGGAAAGTCAAATATGTTTGTGTTATACAAACCTATGTCATGTCAGGAATTAGTTTGACTAATAGGCCTTTAATTAAATCCTTGTGGGGTCTTGGTGTGAAGAATAGACCCAGTTTCCAAAAAGTTTAATTTATAAGATAAATTCACAAATATATCCATCTAATAAATCTTTCCTACATCCAATATTTGTCCTAGAAACAATAACAGGACAGGTAATTTATTAGACTATTTCCTATTGCGTTATAATGACTATGCTTGGTACTTTAAACATATTCTTCAGAGCACTGGAGTGATGGAGGCTATAACTAATGAAGATAAAGATTTCCAGGGCGCATTGATCCAGGAGAGACATACTTAGTGTAACTTCCAGACCTATATGTAATCACAGAAATATTTCCCTAGAGAACACAAATTACAGATGACTCTAAGGTAATACCCAACTGCCACTGGAGATATTTTGCAGAAACCACAACAGGAAATGTTTATTTTCTCAACCCTAATAACCCTTTCAATACAAATTATTTTGGATTTTTGAGAAAATTACATTAATTTTAAATTATTTTTTTTCTTGCAAGATACTTCACATTTGTATAAATATCTGTATTTTTCTTCACTGCCTTTTCTTAAGCCAGATCCTTGGTTTCTCACTTAAATGGTGGTTGTGTAGGAAACAAAATATCACCTGAATCATCTTCATTTCTCTTCCCTCAGATAACAGCATGCTTGCAATACAGATGAGCACAGCAAAAGGTCAATTCTACCCCAGTGAAAATGCATGGGAATCTTAATAGTAGAGAGCAGAATGGAAGTGCCAGCTCTAAGATGTAGTCCCAGCAACCACAAATACCCTTCTAGTATTTGTATGGACTTTTCAGAGCATTAGACCTATCCCTAATCTATCAAGCCACCACCCCTCGAATTCAGAGAGACCAGAGGAAACATACCCTTGTCACCCTTCTCCTACAGCATGTCTGGTTGGAGCATCCTCTTCCTCCAGTGGCAGAGGTCCCAGGTTTTGTATTCTTTACAGTCTATTTATTTTACTTAATATTGATCATAATGTTAATAGCAGTTTTTCCTACCAAACAAGCTAGTTCCAGGTAAATCTAGTGAGAGACCATATGTCTGGCAGGGAAACTGTACAGCCCACCTCCTTATGTGAACCGATGGATGGCTTCACTTAATTCAGGCTGAGGAAAAGGAGTGGAAGACAACAGCTGAGGAAAGAGATGCATTATGTTTTGATCAAAATTCTTGGAAGGCTCAGAAGTGCTTGATTTATTCCTAATTGTACTGGATAAAGTTCAGCTGTTAATGGGCTTCTCAGCATGGCTCCTGCTCAGTAGGCAGGTCTCTGTGGGTACTGCTCTTCAGCCTTTGGGATACACATCTGAGGTCAGGCAGCCACTCTGGCTCCAAAGGCTACCAGGCTGAAGTCAAGATAGCCACCTTCCCAAGAGTTTGAAAAATAAAATGCATCAAAAAGAAAACGCCAGCTTGGGTTGCTGATGATTTTTAGAGGAAAATTTAATTTGCAACCTGTGGTTTGGCTTTTGTGCGCATGGATTTCATAGCGGTGGAAATGAAGCGGTCAGTAACCTTGGCTAGTGCTAGCCCCGCTCTGGACAGATGCTCTCCCAGGAAGCAGAACGTCTCCTCTGTCCAAACAGCATCTCTACCCCAAAATCCTTTGCATGGGATTGCAGGCAGGTATCTTTGGGCAAGAACACCACTATTCCACAGTAAGGAGTGTTTTGAAGCGCAGGGGACAGAAACAAGTTGGCAAAGATGGTTCCCACTGGTTTAGAAAAACCATCATGCCTGAGGACTTGTTCTCATCCCTCATCCAATGAGCAGAGTGTGCAGTTGGTTTTCCACTGGCATTTTCACATGGACCAGGCACTAAACCCCCAGCACCACAAAGAGCAATGTTTCTGTATCACGCTCATTCATTCCCTGCTGCCAAGTACCTCTCTACCTAAGAATGGAGAAGCTAAATGAGATCAAGCCCCCTGCAATTGCAAAAATGATGGAGATGTAGGATATCAGCACTTCTGCTCCTGTTTTCCCTCTCATACTCACAGAGGAAGCTGCAAAACATTTCCCCCAAACTTGTAACAGGCTTCAAACAAGCTGCAGAAAAGACCAAAAGCCACAAATTACAACATAAAACAGGAGGAGAGCAGGAAAGATTACAGGCACTGAGATGCCTAGGGGTCCTGCGATCAGCAAGGGGATTTGTTAGGTGCTAATTCCCTGGTGATCCTCAGCGGTGGGCTGTGCTCTGTGCTGCAGCTGAAGACAAAGAAGAGGTGACAGGTCCCAGCTTCTCTCATCTGATGAAAAACTTAGGCCTGACCCTAAGCTTGATGATTTAATGCCCGTCATGTGAGCAAGACTCCCTGACTAGGCTCCAGAGAAATTGCTAACACCAGCTGGAGCGCCAACACAACCAGCTCCGCGTCCTGCCCCTAGCTGTGGCCGATTTCCAGTGCTCCAGAAAAAGGCAAAGAAAACTCTCAGAAGCCAAGTTACGTAACATTTACACAATTTTATAAACTAACACAGTTCTGGTTTGTTTTTTTGTTCCCATGAACATGATATGACTCAATGGAAACTACTCTGCGGGAAACAGGCAGCACACTTTTGAATCTTAAGCTTCCAGAAATAGGATCCCGCTCACAAGAATTTGGAAACAGCGTACCTGTTGGAGTGATGAGCCCAGCTCAAAACCTAGAGCTGAAGAAACCTGGAGTGTGGGAACAGGTGAAAAAAACAACAACCTGTTTCTGGTTGCACTCACGGTAGCGCTGGCCTCAACCCAAGCCGTGCATCTACGTGAGCTGTGTGTCAATATTACAGCATTTGTGCTTAGAAACAAAACAGAATAATCCCATAGTGGGACTTTGTTTTTAATTCTTTCTTTCTGAGTACTTCTTAATGTTTGTACCAGTATTTCTTAAATCCTGTTTCAGCTGCTACTTATAATCCCAAAGTGGTGTTTGAAATCTGTCTCTGAATATCAGGGTGCGAAGCCAACTCGAATCTCTTGTCTCCCCATCAGCTCTCCTGACAAGGATAAAGAAGGACAAAATGTTATGTAGACTTGTTGACGGAGGTGAAACTCGGTGGTTGCCAAAGATGGTTTCTGGAAACGGTGCAAGCCCTCCACTGAAACCTTACTGGCATGCAAGGCAATCTTTGCTTTTTACTAGTAGGCCCAAAACTAACATTTTCATAATAATTTTCCAGTATCAAAGTGATAGTTTTTATCCAAGACAGCTGAATACTACAGAACTGTGTAACAACAATTCAGTGCCAAACATATGCTATGTATATATTTTAACACCTTTGATAATAATAAAAAATGCATGTTCCTAGCAGTTTTCTCAACTTTCATTCAATAACAACATCCTCGAGTTGATGCTTTTTGTTTTCCTTTCATATTATTAAGAACCTGTGTTTAATTCTCAGTGCCAGTTTGGCTTTTTAACCTCTCTTTCTACATTCCACTAGTAATGTCTGATTAAGAAATTAGCCTTTCAAGTGCTATAAAAAAATCCAAGAAATACAGTAACACAATACCATGGAAAACTGATATAATCTTTTCAAAACTATAAAAATTGGTCACCCGAAGGAACATCTGCATGGTAAAAATTTTAAACAAACTGGAAGGGAATCAGATAGCTCATAAAGAACCAAGCGGCTAGGAGAGCCATTGGTCGTTTACATATTTTGCTGTCATCCTGACTTGGAGAAGACTATCATTTTGAAGCATGTTTCTTCAGTTTTAGTTACCAGCATCTGGAATGAATTCCAGGATGGAACACTGAAAGTTTTTAAAAGGAAACTCAACCTTACAATAATTATTCCTTAAATCATTAATATGGTGAAAGTGCCAGATGTAAAAATATGAACAAAACAAAATAAAATGTGCTCCCAGGTATCACTCAAATCCCTAATGTACATCTGTCTGTTTTCTCAGTACATTAATATCTGTTGTAGCCTCAGATATTTTCTTTTATGTAAAAATTTCCACTTGCTTGTTATGTCTTCTGTCTCACATTAGAGTTATTGCTCTACCTCTCAGAAGAGCTCTGGCTGTGTACATTGCGGAACTGTGGATCTACCCTAGTATAGGCTTTCCCCCAGCAAAAGATAACAGTGTATTCGTCTTCTATCCAATAGCACGGGAAACTTTTGGTTTGATGGATACTCAAGAAGGACACCACCCTGGAAGAGTGGTTTCGTGGTGACACCAGGGCTTTGTCAGAATGGAGCTCCTCACAGGGTCCAAGTTTTATTCACAGCCACGAGATATAACACAATGAGACCTAGGTGTGAGGGACTGTTTGGCTTGGTGAGCTTGGAACAGGACCAAGAGCCTGAAGACCTGGCAATTCAGTCTACAGCTTCACGCCTTGTTCATGCTTCCAAAGCAGCGGGATGAAGGCAGCAGAGGGAGAGACGAATGTCACTGTAGATTAGTACAAATAGTTTGATGTTCCATTATTTCGGGGATGATGACTCAAATCATAAGGCCAAAGTCAAATTCGCGTTTGCAAGTGAATTCCCTTGAAATGTGAAAAAGATCAGCAAATGGTTGCACTTAAATTACTCAGGAGGACCAACTTCATTGAAAACTCCTGGAACACCTAACTAGACCCCACCAAAGCCCCAGCCATTCATTTGTTGTTTCCACTAATGTCCCCTGTCCTTCCACAAAGAAGATGTCTCCTCAGAGCTCCACTGAGTACTCCCAGCAGCGCTAAACATTTTTGTAGATTAATGCTTGTCTGCATGTTACTAATTAGGCTAGGCAACTATATAATGAGATGCTTACAAAGTTTATTCATCACTAAAAATAAATGTTAAGCATCTGGTTTGCAGGCTATTCCCATGTGCCATTCAGGTCTGTATGCTGTAGAACCAGATGGAACCGGAGGGAGACCAATCACAGCGCAGAGGGATTACATGTCTTAAAACCATGATTAACTTAAATAAGCAAGTTGCCATCCCTCCGTAAATCCCACATCTACCACCAGATGTGTGACAAGGCTATTGCACGGGGCTTTACAGCTCAGGATCCCCTGCTCGGAGGGGGCAGAGGAGAAAGCCGACTGCTCAAGGCAAGGGCCATCTCTCCTTTGTACACAGCCCACTTGTCAGCAAAGCCACTCTCTGTTGGTGACCATCTGAAAAGAAAGCGTGATGACTCAGAAAGCAAAAAATCATCAAATGGGGCTCTGCTAAGTAAACTCTCCTTCTGTCCCAGGCAGTGGTTGAAATGACTCATCTCTCGGCTAACCTTTGGGGCGAGTTTCTCTCTGCCATGTTAACCAAATGTAAAGTGGGTTTCTCAAGATGGTTTTTGCAGTGAAACTATTGGTGGTGTTTGCTTAGAAGCCCTGATTTAAGAACTTGGAGTAGCAGTAGATCTAAACAAGGACACCGTGTCTCCTGAAAGCATTCATTAGCCTGTGTACAAGCTGCCAGAGAAGGTGGGGTTGACAGCTGGAGACTTCTCTTTTCCTTTTTGCTCCTGAGTAAAGCTGTGCACGAAGAAGCACTTGCTTAGAGCCATGGGCTTCACATTGACTGTGAAAGCAAGATACGGGAAATCCCAAGTTCTGGGGGAAAGGATGTCATTCCTCATCCAAAGGAAGAGAGAAGGAAGGGAAACAACCCAATCTAACATCAGCAGAGGGAAGGGAACAAGGTGGGTTTTCCCAGAGCTGACTGAATCAAACCCTCTAGAGAAGAGGAACATTTAAACCATATTTCTCTTTTTGGGTGGGCACAGAAGCTGCTTTCAGATTGGGAGCCTTCTCTTGCTGAGCGTTACTGAGCATAAATAGAGGAGCTGATTTCTTGTCATCCTCAAAGAGCCAGCCATCCAAGGAAGCACTACAAGACAGCAGAACTGATAGAGGGGATAAATTTAGCAGCAAAGGTAATTTTTTAGCACTTGTGGTTTGTCCCTAGAGAGGAGCACAAGCTGATAAATTTGTATCTGGATTTCAAGGACCTCAAACTCAGGGTTTTCAGATTCTGGGTTTATTTGATTCAGTACCTTATATTGCTAGGGAAACATAATAAAGTATGTTGCTTCCAGAAACCACAGAGTACAAGTAAACTATGTAAATAAGATTATTAGCATAAGAAAAATACTCCTTTGCTCTGACATGATAAATCTGCAAAGCTGTCTGAGTGTAATAAAGGAACTATCTCCCACCCTTTAAAACAGCAGTGGATCTTTAAGCTGACTGCTCTCTGGCCATTGTTAACTGTTGCACTCCACAATATTTACTAGGTTGCCCAGAAATACAAAATGACCACATGGACAGAGCAAGATTTTCAACCTCTGATACTTCAAAATACCAAGATTCTCAAGAGAAACTGTGGCACAGAAGAAGCCCACAGTGCCCCCAGCCTCAGACAATCCAACCACAAGACACAAAGCTGCAGGACGCATGACTCCTGAAGCTCCACTGCTCACTGAACTGGCTGATGCTACACGGTCCAGACTTCCTTTCTGTTTGCTGCCGCCCCCTGACGCCCCAGAGTCATTGATGTGGGGTGGAGCACACTAGGAAGAGCCATGTGGAGCCGCAGCGGATGTGATCCACGTTCGTCTGTGTGATGATAAGCAGAGACACAACACAGTGTCAGGAAGGGTGGTTTTGTGGTTATGTGGTTCGCCCACGGCCCAGAAAATCAGTCTCCACCATGGTCTTTTTTTGCTTTATCGGAAGCAAGTCCTTTAATGTGGCTGTAAGGCACTGAGAGCTCGAGGCGGTTCAGTGCTGTGCTGGTGGGAGCCGTGTAGGTGCGATGCATGGGGAGACAGACAGGCAGAGGGACAGAGAAAGGGCCACCATCTCATCAAAGTTCACTGTGTTAGAGCCAGGTTAGAAAAAAGGGGGTGGATTGTGGACAGCTACAGCAAAGCTCAAAAACATTTGGGGAGGCTTAATAGCACTAGATCAAAGGTGCTCATCTCAGGAGGGGAAGAAGCTTGAACACATTTCAGTTATGGAACCACCTCCAGCTAGCTGGAAGAATGGAAACCCCTTCTTTCAACATCACCAATTGCAGGAAGAGAAGCCAGCAAAAACTGGGGTTGCAAGATGTAGACAGAGAACAGCACAAGTCGGGGAAACGGGGTCTTCTGGGGCTAAGTATGCACAGGTGGTGATGAGAAGAGGGAGGGGACAATTGCCAAACTAAACCTATGTGGTACTGCAGCAGAAGAAGAGGTAAATGGCAGCAGAGAGGCTGGGAGGCAGGTTCTATCACTGCCTGGAGAACCAAGTGCAATTCTCACAGCCCATCCGACCAGAAAGGACCAAACTACTTACAAACACAGACCCAGGATCACAATCAACTACCCACACACAGATGTTAAAATGGTTTATTCCAGCTGGAGCAAGCCTGAATGCACCACTGAAGAACGGGGTTCAGGGAAGTGAGCTATAGGATGCTGCTCTGGAGCATTTGGCAGGATCAATCCATGGTTCCCCAAGGGAAAATGAAGGCGGACCAACTAGTGAGAGTAAATAAAACAACTGATGAAAATGAGGACTGGTCAAGTGAGGAGAATATTAAGTAACAGGCGTAATGCATCTGCTTGCCTATGTCCTATTTACAGTATATTTCCTATATTCGATACATGTCCTACATTTCACCTTGGCAAATGACACACACATGTATCTCCACAGAGAAACCACCAGAAGTTAATGCCACAAAGTCAGGGTATAAGTGCAGGCTCAATAACAACTGCACATCAGTGCCCCAGGCAGGATGTTCTCTATTCTGGTTTGGGTTAACCCATCTCCAAAGCGGGATTAAGCTAAATCATTCGAGAGCAGGCTTAGGACAAAACCGTATGTTCTCATGGGGAACTAGTGCCTGATGACAGAACTGAGGCCGCTTCTCCATGGTTTTGAGTCTACTTGGAAGAACTGAAGTGAAGGAGAAAGCAAGTGATAATAGAGAGGCTCGGTAAGGACTGCATAACAGTGCAGTTAGGACGATGTTAGAGGAAGTCATATTGCTCCTAGTGGGTGGCATGAAAATACTCCTGCTGGCTTGTGTCCATTTTAATTGACAGAACAATCAGTTGCTATGACCAAGGAATTTAGTTCATATTTTATAGTTACGATTTATGGCGTAAGTTTAAAAAACTCGGAACCAATAAATAGCTATTGGGGTTTTGGTGCAGAAAAAAAAATAAATCCCTCCTGACATTACTAAAGCATTTTACATATTGCTCTTCCTGAATGCCTGAAATGCAGCTTTTGGGCTCTGGCTACAGGGAAGGTTTGAGGTTTGACTCCTTTTAGTCCAAAGGAAAGTGATCTCTCAAACAGAGACAGGGTCTTGTGTCCAGTATCTAAAAAATGGAAGGGGAATGGGAGCGAGACGGAGCACATTCCACAGCCTGGTGTGTTTAAGGAAAGGGGTATAGCTTTCACTCTCCCGCTGTTAGACAATAATGCGCTGACTGAAAATGTCAAGCTTCAGTTTAAACAAAATAAAAGACTGGAGGGCCCAGGACAGAGAATTTAAACACATATTAATTAGGGCTGCTAATACTCTGACCTTTGTTGGATTTTTAATAAACTGATGAATTTTTCTCATTCATATTTCAGTGACACAAAATTGTTGCAGCACAATTAATTTCAAGAAGTTTCAGTCAATGGGTGCTGAGGGAAAATGAACATACAGCGTCACAGGCTTGAATTAGAAGTACTCTCACTTTCAGCAAGCAATGTGGAAACCCACTGTGCTCCACATGAGAACACTGCAGCTTAGGACCTTGAGAGGAATTTATTTAGTTGCATTAACTGATTTACTTAAATAATAATAATTAGACAAAAAGAAGAGGAAGGCAGAGAGAACAGAGAGAACAGATATTAAAGTTCCTTTAAGAGTAGAATGAAAGACATCCCAAAATGTGGAAGGACAACATTTATGTTAGCATAAAGTCTTAACTTCATATGTTGATAACAAACCAAAAGGGAAAAAGAACGTTTTCTGGAAGATGTGGAAGGTTCAGTTGTTATTGTAACAAAGAGCACTAGGGTAACATCTCTTTACTAGGCTATAATCTCTCCAGAGGTGCTTACACAAGTGGTTCAGAAGGTACCAGTATCTAACCAGAGCAGTAACGCTTCCACACAACTAGCCATTGAATGTTGTAGGTTGTTGTAATGTTCCCAACCTCTTTGGGACAGTTCCTTCCTCTTTTGTTAGCTACAACAATATTCCTTCATGTGCTGAGAGGCTTCAGGCACAGAGTGAGTCCCTGTTGTGCAAGTTTTGCTTGAAACACCCAAGAAGCAGAAGTCTGGCCCAGGGCCATCTGTGAGGTTTAGGTATGAGTTACATCTCAGGCCAAAATGGCACAGCAATAGCAGAAGCCTCTGCCCTGGTACAAATTGAGATACAGAGCACAACTCTGCTGTCTGAAGAAAAGCAACAGACAGACGCTAACTCTTGCATCACTTAATGTGTTACAGCACACGTACTCAATCACAGCCATCCTGAAAAAGTCACATACACATGACCATGCTCTCCTCCTGCTAGTAAGTGAAATTTGTGTGCGTGTAGGGGTCTTAGCTTTGCTAAGAGAAACCCTGGGGTGCTGTTATCATAAAAAGAAATGGACTGAGAATGTACATTCTGTAATAAAAAGAAATTTTTTAGCATCTACAATATTAGCTCTCACACTAAGCACACGAAGCTCAAATCCTACACATAAGAAAGTTCAAGCAGAGAGCAGAGATGGACATTTCAGTGAAATTTTAGATTTTGAAAATAAAGCATTCACATTTCTTCATATTTTTTTTCAAGCTATCAAGCTACAAAATTTTGAAATAAAAACCTGAGAATCTTGAAATCTAAATAAACTGCAATTTAACAAAAGTGAAACATATTTCAAATAAACATTAAAAGGCGATTTTTAAAAGTCATTTGGCTCCAAAATGAGAGAAAGTCATTTTGTGTTAGGTTGTGGCTGTTGTTATTATTATTCCTATCATTATTATACTCTTGTTATTGCCAGTATTAACAAAATACAATCCACCAAAGCCTAAGAATGTCTATCAGAGATCCGTGTGCTGGGTATTTTACCGATGTTTATTTGAAAGACTGTCCTTGCCTCAAAGAACTTCTAATTTACTGTTGCACCCAGGGGAACAGGGCACAGAAACAGTTGCTTAGCACAGGAGCTGGATTATCACAGATTCCTAGTGTCACAAGATACATCAAAACCCAGTCCATCATCATCAAGAGTAACACAGGAGACCTGAGGTGACCCAGGCAAGCTCAAAACACCACTGCGTCTTAGTGAGAAGTAGACTTGACCTGAACAGCTTGCAGACTAAACAGATGCAGAAACAGCTGGGATAAGAAGAAAAGAGAGGAAAATACCGATTCAGTCCAACAAAGCAGGAAGTAAGAAACTTCAGCACTGACGTAGCAGAGCATGGCACAGTGGAAGTGTTTCCCAAAGTCACGCAGATACAACAGATCCCCAGTGTCCCAGCCTGGAGTTAAAACTACAAGGACATTCTTTGCAGATAGCACAACATGCGATGGGAAGGGTGTCTGAGAAGAAAGTGCTCTAAGGGGGTCATTACAGTCTTAAGTAGCTAATATATATTAGGATAGCGTGTAATTAGCAAGGCTCAATGAGCTACCACCACCTGGCTGGACCATGGTCACCTGATCTTCCTGAAACTGGGAAGTTTTACACTCCTTCCTTGGAGTCTAAGCCAAGTTTTCTTGTCCTGCCACTACAGCAGGCCAGGGGCTCTGGTACCTGCCTAGGTATCCAAGCTCTAGTCCCAGTCCTTCCCTGGAAGCTGTGCTCCTTCCAGCAGAGGTTGATGGACAGGAGACCTATTTGCTTTTACACCTCCAGAGCCTGCTGCTCGACACTGCAACGTCGGCAATGTTGATTTTAGTAATACATCAGGCTGGGAGCTGCACCAGGACAGATCTGCTACAGGATGCCGCTGGGGAAGGGTTTGCCACTCCAAGCTGCAAGGGCAATAACTGCATCAGACACCATGACTACCTTCAACGGGGTGCCCAAATCAGTCCTAACCTGGGCCCACAGCTCCTCTGGAGGCTGTGGGGCTGCTGGCGGCTCCTCATACCTCCATAGATGTTAGAGATCACCATCTCCCGGACCCTAGAGAACATGCCCATGCCCTGATGTTTCTTGAGGCACACAAGAAGGAAGTTGAAGGAAGCCTATGGAGCCGTGTTTCCCTTCTTGCTCTGCATAGTCAGAGTGTAGGAGCAACCTCAGTCACAGTTGGCAAACGAAGATGGTTCCCCTCCCCGCAGCCAAAAAAGCATCCCCAGGGGAGAGCTTTTTTACAATCAGGCTCATCATTTAGGTTTCATCTAGTCCCCACAAGCCCACAGAAAATCTGCAGAGAGACTCCTTTCAGCCCCTATTGGGCATTACCAGTGTCAATCCCAGTGCACAAACTAGAGCCCTCCTGTCTCCACTTTAAATTAAGTCTTAAAATATGGGCAAAATATGATGGATTTGTAGACAATTGCTTAGGGAAGGAAGTGCTGAAGGGGATTCATTACACTATGGGCTGACAGCTGATGCCTAAATATTGCAAAACCCATGGGGTTTCCAGAAGGAGCTTGACATGAAATATGTGGTGAAGGAACAGTATGGGCTGCAGAAGCCATGGCACCCTGGAGAGACAGATATGAAATGGAAATTACTGAGGCCAGTGATGGCCACAGAAATAATAGGGAGCTGGGAAATACACAGCCCAGTTGGAAGAGATCTGGGATGGGGAGGAGACAGGAATACTAGATCCCAAACAAGAGGAAATCAGGTCCTTCTCTTCCTTTCTAGGGCAGTCTTCCTTACAACCCTTGCAACTCAAGAGATAAGCTCTTTGCGATGGATGTTGGTGATTTTGGTATTAGATTTATAGCCTGTTTTATAGGAATGGGAGTCTGGAGACCTGGATTCTTGTATCTCAACTCTGCTATCGATTTCCTGAATAACCTTAGTGAGTCGTACAGACCCAACTTTTCAAGTGTGGCAGTTCCATGCACAACCCCGTGGTCAGCCCCACAGCGAATCCCTCCTACGACCCATAAGGCCCGCTTTGTAAATTGGGACTTTGGCCTCAATTCTGTGAGGCTCCGTTTCCTAAACTGTTGCTAACGGTATTATCCTTCTACAAGGTCCTTCCAGAGGCTCTCTTTATTCATACTCACAAAGAATAACAAATGCAGGCACAGAGGAGGTATGAAAAAGCAAGCCAGATAGAAGCATTATCTGAAAACTGCATCACCACCTCGGCAAGTGGAGCTGTATCAGAGGGGGCAGAGGAAATTATTGTTTCCCCTACCTCCCTCCAATCCTTCACTCACATCCACTCCTACAAAGACCTGACCAGAAAGAGACTTAGTTGATACCGAAAAATAGAAAACAGCAACCCTGCAGGATTACCTAGGGCTACCCCAAATAAACCCACCAAAAAAAAGGCTCATAAGTACTTGGTACTCATTCAGCACGTCATCTGATAATCTTGGGGCAGCTTACAATGTCTGGCTAGGGAGCAGCAGGCCCAAGCATTTCTGAATAGCAGACTAAGTTAGATGACTAAATATGGTATTTTTTTATGAACTTGGAGCACCCACTTTGGAGTGTTTGGCCCAGGACTGATTCTTTTTGAGACCTAGGCCTTTGATCTCACTGCTAGACAAAATAATTAAAGGAATTGAAATACAATCAACGTTTCTTGCCAGCTTAAAAAAATTAAAAAAAAATACTTGGATATCTTTTTTGGACTCTTCAGATAAAACATCACATAGAAAAACAACATGGTGTCTCTTGAGCTTACTCCATCAACTCCTTTCTTTTATTGGGAGGGAGAAAAATTGGAAGCGTCAGGTAACCCCAGGGGGGATGCTCGACTTTAAACCAGACACATTTCCCTCTAAGGACCATTACCTAAAATACTCTTTTCATACTGAATGCCCCCGCTGAGGGATTTTGTTTTGAAAGGGGGCCTCTGTTTGGAAAGAGAGTTTTCTTTGTTGTTGCAGACACGGATTAGGTAATTTGGGTGGTACTTCATTTTCTTTGACCCAGTACTGGACAGCCTGCTTGATGGCTCCAGTTTAGGGACAAAGATCATCTCTCACAAAATAGACAGGAGATTCCATGGCTGGAGCAGGAGGGAGAAGAGGTCCATATCATGAGGCTGCGGAAGGATTTGATCGGTTCCTTATAGCTCCTGCCACCCTATCTGAGGTCTCAGAACTAGTTTAGAACAACCCAGTGGTGCTTTTTTCTCCTTCCCAGTGAGGAAAGAGAGTGATAGAGTGGTTGAGGGGATTTCCTACAGGTCCAAAGGTGCCAACTGAACCTCCCTTGGATTTTATGCTATAAGATGTCCCAAATTAACCCCAGTGGGAAAGGATACATGGTGATTTGAGGTAAGAAGTCAAAAGCAGATGTGAAATAGTAAATTCAGTCACCTCCCTGGAAAGCTTAGGTTCTTCAAGTAGGCTTCATCACTCATGAGGACAAAAAGAGTCACCTCTAGATGTTTCAGCAGCAAATTTTGATACCTAGAGAGCGAGGGCTGAATGAAGCCTCTAGCCTTGTCTCTTGTTTTAAGTTAATTTTGCATCCTCTGACCATAAACTGGTGGTCAAAAGCCAGTGCCTGGAAGTCCAGTGAAAAAAAATCAGTATTTAGCTAAAAAGGCACTGTTTTTATCCTTCATGCTCACCTTCTATCATCAGGCATCTTCCTCACCCTCCTATGCCTTTTTCCCTTACTTCCCTTTTCTCCTCTCCAGTCTCACATTTTGAGATTCTGGATTTCACCATCACTAAGCCAGTTAAAATGGCTATTTTGGTGATGGTCCCAGCCTTGGATAGGTTGCCAGCACTGAGGCGAACCCAGTGTGACCACACAGTCTGTGAGTCCTGGGCTGGCTTTGAAACCCTTTGGAGCAAGCACATCCCACTCCTTGCAAGCCTTTCGTAGGACATTCCTTCATTTTACATTTTGTTCTGTGGGAGTGCATTTGTTATTCATCACTGGCTTGCACATTAGTACAGTGCTTTCTAACAGTTAAACCAGATATTCCATCCTAGCAACTCAAATTAATATTTGTTTGAATAATCTATTTAAGATGATGTCTGGCCAGCAGTGTGGTCTGGCTGGCAGCACTCTGCTCTCCCAAGCGGACGTTTTCATTTGGTTTGTTCCATACTTTCTTCCCTGCTCTTATTTTATATCGACCCCCAAAATCTTCCGTTCAAATTGCTTTCTCCAGCAATGGTTCCTCTTGCATTCAGTCCATGTGGGTCAAAGTACTTTTTTTGTTGCTTGTCCTGACTGTTTTGGACAAATGGTTCTATTGAAACCAAATATTTCTGAGGAACTTATTTTTGTGGTTTGTTGTATTATTTAAGATTCAAATTTGGATACATATCCTGAGTACAGAATATATACGATACACGAAACAAAATATGCTGTTTGTATGTGTATATGTGCATCTGTATTTATTCTAGTATTTTGCAGCATGGCCATTGATTACATATATCATCACACTGATGTTGTTTCAAGGATTATCTTCTGCAAGATGGAAGTCTTTCTGTCTTAATTAATTTCTACCATGATAAAAATGATAAAAAACTTGGGAATAATCAGACACAGATTTAGGATGGATATAAATGCTCCGCTTTTTTTTGAAAGTTTTGAAGTCTGAAGCCAACTTTCACAGTTCAAACTTGTCTCTAAAAAACATAACTGAGCAGCAATCCATGTCCAGTAGCAATTTCTCCACTGAATCATACTCAGACTCTAGTCCAAAGTCCTTCTGTATTTTGAGGAAGTATGAAGATTTTCTGGCTTGGGTTGACCACAGATTGTCTTGGAAAGCAAAATTTTCAGAACTGTTCATTTTCAGAATGTTGCACTGGCAAAAATTGGCTTTGACAACACTCCTCTGAGGTACAGGGATCAGTGTAATGTGCTCTGACTTGACAAGATGCTGCGAACACAACCTCTGTGTTGGGAGTCAACTTTGCCCTGTCAGCTCTGGACCAAGTCCACAGAGAATAAACGTATGGGAAGAGGTAGGAACACAAGCTCTCCAGACCACAGTATTTTTCAAACTGTAAGACACTATACGTGTTGTGGGACATTATTGTTCCTTTTTACTTGAGTATGTTTTCATAAATCTATTTAAATCAACTGTGATTGCAGAAAAATAGCTGCAAATGACTGCTTCCCAATAACATGCGTTCTAGGAAAATTATTATATTGTATGCTATAAAATTTTTCCCTCGTCTAAAGATATGTTTTCTGTAACATTTTTCACTGAAATTAAAAGAGACTCTTCCCTTTGCCAAAAGAACTAATTCTTTTTCTCCAGCTGCAAAACAGCAGGTAAACTGCAATAGTCAGTCTAAGAATTTCCTGCTCAACCAAGGAAAATAAAGGATTATTCTTATTTCTTTAACTTTTTTTTTTTAATAATATACCCAATTGAGATAAATTAATATATTTTTCTGAAAACCTGAATTTAAATTGATAGACACAACAGCTTCCAAGAAGAAGTTGCACAAGTCATTACATCACAGATGATTTCCCTTTATTTTAAGTCTTTCACAAAGGTGGGAATCCTGGAAATTTTATATGTTCGAGCCCTTATTTCATTTATTTTACTCATATAATCGTAACTAGAAGAAAGCAGCATAAACCAGAAAAGTAAGCTGCCTTTATGGTGTATAACAGTTGCCGTATCAAATTTCAGACTGGGATATTTAGTCTTGGCGACACAGACTATGACATATATCCATCATACGCATATTTACATTAACCTACAATTTCATTCATCCAAACACGCTGTATAATTGCTGTAATTTCCATGTCCCTTTATGATTATAAACTAAAAAGCATTAATAAACTGGCAAGATCCTTGACCACATGACCATCTCTTCAAAAAACCCATCGCCATGTTCTCCCAGGTATTCCTGAGAAAGCCAAAGTCTGATTTTGACAAACCATACGCTCCCCTGACTTCATGTCCATCTCTCCTAGAAGCTCCTAGTATGCTGGGCACAGGGAACCCTTCCCTGTGCTAGCACCTTCCATGTAATCCTCCATATTAAGATGTTGCTTAGGGAATGCACGTTTTGCCCCAGTAGAGATATGCTAAGGTCAAAAGGCCCACTGAGATCTAGCCCAATTTACCAGAGTCCCACGAGGATATGAATAGGGACATGGAGAGTTTCCTGCTCCAGAAACACCTGCAGATTTTGGAACTCGTGGTTTGTTTGTTGTAAATAGGTATTGCCCCAGAAGAAGTCTCTTCAGGCTGGCAGATGACAATTTCATATTGGAAATGTTCTTTTTCACCTGAGACAACACTTTTCCTGTCATGAAATCTTGCCATCTCAAAGTTCAACTAGACAAAAGGTGTTGACCAGAACAAAGATACCATAGACTATGAAATTCCTCTCCAAAAGGGTGAACAACTACCGAAGGACCTCATCAGCCAATGAACAAAATAAGAAATCAACCTCTTCAAACTGGCCAGCCTTCAACAGTTTCTGTGCATCCATGAAACTTTCATTCAATCACAAACGATAATAGCAAAAATAGTCCATAATTCATATACCAGGCAAGATATTTTCTCCTAAAGACCAGAAAAGAGGACTGGGGACTAGAAATACATTGTTACAGCTGTATCCATGTGTAGACGTGTAGAAGAGCTACAGATAGTACTGTGCGGTAAGACAAATTGGGAGATTCAACCAGATATTAGCAGGTTGGTACATCACTGAACACAGAACAACTTTACTAGTACATGACCAGATTTTACATAAAGGCAACATCTTTAAACACTTGCAATCCCTTTTTCTGTACAGCTGTTAGTAGGATGTAGCAAATTTATTATTCTGTTCTTATTTGCAAGACCTTGTCTTTGGTCTTGAGATTAGGCCAGGATAAACCCTTTCTGTCAGCTCACTTCTGAAATTGAAGAGTTTTCAGCTAATCTTTGTAGAAATCTATTGCAATCATATTTGCTCAGAACAAAAGCCAATATACCATACTTACTTTAAAAGCTCTTTTTGTCAATGACCTTGGTGTGAAAGCAGTATGCTCCATTGCTATTTTTCCCCCTCTGTTGTTTACCTTGAAAAGCAGCTGGTCCTTTATGAATATCTCGCTATTTGACTCAAAGGCAGAGTATTTTAACTCCTTTCAGGAGTTATTGTAACTCCTCTTCTAACAGACCCTTCCCTTGACCTCACTCCCACCCTTGCCACCTACAGAAGATTTCCGTGAAGGTTAGAATGGAGATTTGCAAAACAAAAATGATGTAAGATTTTCATTCTGCATCACTAGATGGCAATTCCTAATTATTAGTGGGGCCAAGATGCACAAAGTACTGACTGAGCTCATAAAAAAGTATTTATCACTGATTTATGGAACTGGGGGAGAAGAAAGAAAGGAGAGACTTTTCCCTGAAAACTGAAGGTCTCCTTTTTGGTCCTTTGGGGGTTTTTTTAATAAAATTTTGGAAAGAAGAATGGTAACTGTTTCTGCCATTTTGTATTAACTTTAAAAAGTTTCAGTATTTGTTCAAACCACCTCTAACACTAAGCTCTCGCAGCTCCTGTTTAAGTCCATGGGAACCGCGAGCCCTTCCAGGACTGGACCCTCTAAATGCTGGCTTGCTGTAACCGGCTTCACATACCGCCAATTCCCGAGTCTTTATCCAGGTTTTACTCAGCCTTTACTCAATCAAAGCTCCCACTTAGGGGCAGTAAATAAGGACTTTAGGAACTGGCCCAATGGATAGGTTCCACAGCAGGCAAGACAACTATTATTAAGCGTGGGCGTTAGTCAGCAGTAAGCCCTCCTCCACCTCTTAAACTTTTGGTGTTCCCACAAGGGAAGCTATTGAAAGCCTGTGCTTTGTAAGTTCAATTCCCTTTGCTGGCTTATAACACAGCTGCTATATATTATCTTATACATTTGACCACAAAGGTGCATTCTATAGGCAAGATTCATCCACTCCTGCCATCCCTTTTTATTCATTCACTGCTTTTCAGTGTAATGTTTGGGGACCCTGTTCTCAGCCACTTGTACATTTCGGCACTTGAAACACACCAAGAGGGACAATCGCTTGACTGATATCTCCATCTTAGTATCTATACCCGTCTCTCTGTTTCTCTAGCTTTCTACCCAAGCCATTGTGTGCGCCAATTGTGCTATCATAAAGCAGAGTGTTGGGCTGTTTTGTGATGATGAAGAACCATGCAATCACAAGCTTTATTGCATACCATCCCATCCAGTGACCCCTGTTCTTATCATGAGAGCCCATTCAAGGGGAAATTACACCAGACTTCAACAGGGAAAGTGTCCCTCTGTTTCCAGGCTATTCAGGACAAAAGGTGAGAACCGCAGAACANCTCTATTGAGATCAGGTGGTCCCATTTCCCAGAGATAAACAAGTTCAATAATATACTGGTCAACAGAGTTACCCTATCCTCAACAGGCTTTTGTTTTTTAAAAAAGGACTAAAATAACCACTTGGAAATGTTAAACCAAGGCATGGCATTTTAATATGAAAATGGAGGCCTAGTATATTTTTGGTCCCTCTGACAACGATTGCCCTCAATTAGATCACTTATACTCAGTAAATTGGTTGCTGCGAGGGGTTTGTGATCATAAAAATAATTCATACATGCCAAGTTGCTTTCAAACCTGGGGGTTTTTTTTGCTGTTGTTGTTGGGTTTTTCTCCTCTTTTTGCTTATTGCCATAGTAACAACAAGTGCATATTTTGGCTTGCTTCCAAAATAATATTCAAGAATGTTCTTTTCGTCCGTTTTTAAGAGGAATCATTATGAATATTTGAATTATATTTTCCAATTAGGTGAACTGAAGTGTTTTCCAGCAGCTCTGTTTTTTTTCCTCTCATTTATAGAAAATGTGAAATTTTTATTACACCAAGGACTTTCCAGACAATAGCTACAGAGGCAATTTTTCAGTACTGTTTGTAATATCTAATTCAGAGCTAATTTTTAATGGACAGGGTTCCATGGGGATTTGTTTGCAAATTTCATCAACTTGAGTTCCTGCTTCATTTGCTGAAATGCAGTACTTGGATTTGACCCAGTGAGCAGGAACACTCTGGTTCCTTTTAAAACATTACTGAATATTACAATAAACAGTGACTGGTTATCAAAAATAAAATGCTTGATTGTCTGCAGATTTAGAGCATGCATTTTTATCTTGGATAAACTATCGAGTTAGATTTGTCACTGACACAGCTTAAACAAACACATAAATTTTATTTTAAGCCTTCTCTTTCTTCAGAAGCCAATAGGATGTGCTCAGTTCAGAACAAAAGCAATTTCACGAGGAAATGCTTCTGTGATGGACACATTTTGTGCTTAGCTGTGTTTACTAAAAAGCATAGCTGAATAAATCTCAGCACCTTCTCTCTGTTTCACAAAACTTCGTTATTACAACTCATTTAGTGTCTCCAATGATATCAGTGTCTTGGTCCTTTTTCTAGTATAATTTTATATTTTCTCTACTCATGTGCTCCTTTATATTTGCCCTGGTAATGCACTCTTTGGCCTGGGTCCTGAGTGGATGAAAGCAAATCCAAACTTGCCAAAACCACACTTTTGCCCTCCTTCAGCTGTAAAGTGTCTGTCACTTGAGAAGGAATGCAAAGCCCTCAAATCATTAAGGGATTGCTTAAAAAGGGCTTGAAATGCTCCTGTCTCTGGACACCTCTACAAAATATCTGCTGTTGGGGTGTTACTAGTGGCCATTTCAGGTGAACTGGACAAACACAAAATAGAAGAAAGCATTTTTAAACACAGGAGCTCATCTTAGCAGAGCCTGTTTCTGGTGACTCTATTGTAGACACCAAGGACTTGATGAAATGCTAGTGATGCTGGTCAATGGAATCGACATCTACAAACTCTCCAGGGTGTAAATGTTGGGATTTGTTGCAAAACTAAGCTGTATTTTCCACGTTTACCAGGGCTGTAGATGAAAAAGGTCCTGAAACTTCTGAAGAGTCATCCAGGGCCTCTCAAATTCCCTTCCTGTCTTGGTCTTGATACAGGATTGAGTCAGACTCAAAAGCCTTTGAATCGCTGAAAAGCCCTATCTACTGGTCATTGTTTGTGCCTTGTAGGAGCATCTTGTCCCAAGAAACTGCTAAGATGAAACGTAGCAGAGATGTCAAAAGCATAAAGCATCATTCACACGGCACTGGGGGAAGGAGCGGGAGTGGAGGAGGAAGACTCAGCTAAAGGGAGTTTTACGATGCCAAAGTGTGATGGGCTCTTTGCAAACAAAGGTGAGGGTCTGGGTACACCAATTTCCTTGGATCTCAGAGTATGGTGGATGAGACATATAGGCCCTGTTTTGTAGAGTTTCAGGCTAAGCAGGCAAAATAAAACACTGTTCTATATCCATCCTCTCTTTCATTACAGAATGAAATAAACAATTAAAAAAACGCAACTACTTGGACATGTTTGATCAGAAAGTACTTAAGCAACAGAGAAGGAATTCGCAGTTTTTGATATTTCATTAATAGACTAATATCTTAATCCTTTACCAGTGACATGCTACACATTTAAATCCCTAATGGGACCTGGTTTCCAAATTACATTATTTAATGTTTATTCAGTGAATAATCCAAATAGTATTTAACACCACTGAAGAAAACACACACACACACCCCGGGTGGATTGTCTGCTTTTCCTTTGCTTCATAATTACCCAACCAAGGGCCCTATTAAATAACTCTATTTTTTATGATCTTAAAGTGAAATGAACCCTCTATTTGAATGTTGCACAGAAGAAACACTTCAGGCACTCATGCATACTGTATAAAGTCCAGCTCCATGTCAAAAACTTTCCACATGGCAAGATTGTTTTGATCCATTTGGAGACTTTCTATCCAGACATATTTAATACCCCAGGGGCCTGATCCAGGCCCCATCCTGGAAAGAGAACAAAAGCAAACACCAAGGGAGCATCAAAGAAATAGAAATGGCTCGTCAATGAAATCTCTGCTTGTGGAAGAAGGGAAGTTAATTGCCTGTAACGTTATAATATAATTAGGACACTTTCAATAGGATTTGTACCACCCAGCTGTGGACACGGCTGGTGGGGCTGTAATCACCCAAGCTTCCTCATTACCCAGCAAAAAGGCTCTTCCCCTTCTCTGTGGTGGGAGCTCAGGCAGCCGTGAGGCTAAGGGAGGTCTCTGAGTGATGGGGCTGCTGTTGGGTGGCATGAAAACAAGCAGCTCTGTGCTGTGACAGCATGTCCTGGTTCTTCCTCGCCTGATCCGCATGGTGCTCCCCTCCAAGCCTTGCCCAGTAGCATGCCACTCCCATGGATCTACAAGCATAGCGCATTCAGTCCTTTGGGAAAGTCAGTCCCATGGTCAGCAGAAGTGCTTGGTTTCTCTAATGAACAGAGCACAACCCCTCCATGGCCAAAGAAGGGCCATTTCTAAGAGGTAAAATGTCTTCTTGTCCCTATGCACACTGTGAGTAGAGGAAATCCCTACAGATGTATTATACCTGCAACAACCAGACACTCCCATCACAGTCCCCATTTTCATGCCTCTCTTTCAACCCTTGCTTAAATAAAGGCCAGGTTTTGTTCTTCTTTCATTGAACATCTCTAATTGAAACCTTCAGTCTTTGACACAGAAATCAATTTGAGTAGATCCTGAGGCTGTGAGTTAAAAAGTGTGTGTGAAAGTAAATTGAAGTTGGGGATATGAAAGACAGGTGGCTTTGCCCCATTTTGGAGTGAAGAATAATTTGGGGATTAATTTGTAACTGTAACAGAAAAAAGGCTTTTCGAAGAGATCTCCTTGGCTAAGACCTGCTTTATATTTGCCACAAATAGCCAATGGTGCTTGATTCTAGCATTTAACTGTTTCAATCTGCATAGTTTAAAAAAAAAAAAGTACCGAGCATAATTCCAGAAACACGCGTTTTGATTTCATCGCTCCTAGTAAGCTGTCAGCATTTCCATTAAAGAGCCCTGCTTGGAGAACTGGACACATCAACAGCTTCAAGAGCATGTGGCTGGCTTGAGATAGAAGGCAGACATGTTGTGAATGGAGAGATTCAGGGATGCACGAACAGACAGACAAACAAACAGCTGCTAGAAAACCATCAGCTTCTGCACTGTGAAGTTCTGCATTCGCTCCTGCTGTCCCAGGTCATGACTAGCTGCTCCTAAAAGAGAAGATGTTCAATACAGGGTGGCCCAGCAACACCCTAAACGCACTGGTCCTGCCCTGTTACCCCACAGCCAGACTGGGAATGAGGGGTCGGTGAAAGACTGCCCACCACACAGACCAGCGCAGGGGATTTTGGAGGGACGCTGATTTAAAGACTGTGTCATGAGTGCACAGCACCCAGAGAGGGCAAAGCACTTGCTCTCAGCATGAGGCATTCGACTTTCCTGCCTTAATAATACAAGGAGATTTTGTTCCCAGCATTATCGTTCATTTTTATGACATGATTGGCTGAAAGAATTATAGGTCTTTTCTGTAGACCAAGGCAAGCATCCCCAGAAGCTATACTTTTGAGAGGGTTTGGGTGGTATTTTTTGGACTGCTGACCATAGGGTATATTACCAGAAGCAGAGAAAAGAAGAAATAGCACCTGATTCCTTTCCTTGTAGAACAGGGAACCTCAGTTATTAATGAGATGTATGAGGTGACTCTTACACAGGCCTCGCTGTAACAAAGCCCCTCATAATCACCGGTGGATTTCATCCTACCTTTATACGAGGCAGTGAATTTTTATCCTTATTGCACTGAGGGGGAACTCGAGCACTGATGGAGTAACTCCCCCAAGGAATCCTCAGTGAGACTGGGAACCCGCATCCCGGTCCAACCCATTCTGATTTAAGTAGCAGGGTGTTTCAGTGAGTGATGCTGGGAGCCAACACAGGGTTGTGTGGACATGGCAAAAAAAAAAAAAAAAAAAAAAAACCAAAAAGCGACGAATCTGAATTATCCCGCA
>VXBO01002238.1:1927557-1941164 GCA_013400135.1 Rhinoptilus africanus
ATCTGAATTTACCGGCAGGGTCAGGGAGCTATTTTACTTGCTACCACTGTGAACTCCAGGAATGGAATCAATTAGTATTAGTTTAAAACATCATCTGTTTCAGTTTAACAGAAAGCTTCTGTTCAATGAAATACAGGGTTGGCAAATGAAAAATAAAAGTTGATTTGATTTTAGTAACTCCTAAGGTACTATTTTAGGTGTGTCCAAGAGGTATAGCATACATCTGCCACAAATGTGTGTGACAATACACGACTCTTGTTTTCCTTCATGTCTTCGTATAAGAATATCGCTGCGTGTCACGCATGAGCACAAATCACAAATCTGTGCTTAGCAAGATGTTTCACCAGCGACTTTGCAGATGTGTGACAGCATTTTCTTCAGTGATACTGTTAGGTAATAAACTTTTAAATGGATGTTTGCCCAGGTAATTAAAACCATGTTTAAAATCATGATGGAAGAATTCCTTTCCAGGCATCTTTTCTGCTTTTCTATCTTTAGAGAGATAAATTCTCTCTATGTGTTAGTTGGGTTTTTTAACCATAGATTTTACCAGGCTATGGTAAGAGGATGCATTAGAGAGCTACAAAATATGAGAGTTTTCCAAGGCAAGAAACTCACTCCAAGGAATGCTGAAATTTTTTTCACAAAAGGTTTTTAAACTACTGTCAACCTTTCCAATTCAAGAGTCCTAACACATTTCAGTTCCTCAGGGGCACTACCAGCTTGCTCCTGATCTAAGCATCTTGCAAGACTAACGGCATATATTACTTTATAGGTAAAATAGGAGAGATGCCATTGAAAACTGAACTTACAGTGATCTTATCTACAGAAAAATAAATCCATTGGCTGCAGTTGCACCTTTAGTTTCTTTCCCAGAATTATGAGACCAGAGCTAAAGGACGCTACAGAGACAAATCATTTTAATGTTACTGTGCCAGCATTACTACCAAGCTGCTTGAATTTCCTACCCTTTTTTTTTTTTTTTTGTTCTCCGAACACTCTTTCCCTCTTTTAATACTGTTTTTATTTTTCTCTCTTCACTTTCTGGAGAAACAAAAAACTAATAAAAACAAGGCAGAGGAGGGAAGAGGACTGAGAAGGCGTTTTCACTCCTGCCTCTTACGCTGTTTTAGAAATAAAGTGACAGAATGAAGGGAAAACCAAGGGAGAAACAGCAGAATATTTTTAATACTCCCATCCCCCATAAAGCAACCTAGGCAAATAATTATCTGTGCAAAACATTGCCATTTTTCAGCCAGTTATTCAAAGCTTCATCAGTCCCCCAGGTCCCTCAGCTGTGCCTACTCCAGCTGGCAGAGCAACCCTCTCCATGTGCCATTTTCACACCACCACAGCCGTAACTGGTGGTGGCACCACAGCTCGCGCTGCACAACTCTCTTTAATCTACTCTATTGGTTCAGCAACGCTGCTAAGAAGCCCCATGAAGATAGGGAGGGGAGAAGAGAGATGAGTGGGGTTTGTTTCGCTGAGGACAACTCAGTCCTCGGAGGTGTGATGAATTGCTGATGGAGCTCAAGAGGAAAAGCCAGACCGGCCTCCTGCAGACACCCAGCGCAGCGCCAGCGTCGGCAGAAAAATCCGTGGAAAGGACTCGGGAGGGAGTGTAGGGGGAGATGAAACAGCTGCTGGGCTTCCTAATCGGTGGAAAATGGCATCACGGCCCACCGAACGCTGCAGCGAGGAAATGCAAAAGTGGAAACTTACAGACGTATTTTTACATGGTGATAATGATTTTAGCATCTGCATGAAGCGCGTGAGCCAGGGCCTGGATCCCTCCTCACTTAAATCACTTAAAGTCATGTTCTGCCTGAAAGTAATAATCTGTTTGCTTTTATTGCTGTCTTATAAACTTTCCATCCCAATCTACTAATGAAATGAAGTGACACAAGGACTGTCAAATAAATTCTGCAAGGGGGGTGGGAGAGGAAAGAAAGGTTTGGGCTCGGTGAGGCATGGCCGCAGGAGCACATCGAAAATGCAAAGTCCAGGAGAAGAGAGTGGTTATTGATTGGGAAAGTGATTCTCTGTGGCTTCCAAACTTTTCTAAGCCTACAAAACCAACCCTGAAGCATAGCTACCAGCTTCCTGCTAGATGTTTGCTAGGCCACCTCACTGAAGGAAGACCACTTTATGCAGAGAGCTGAGACCTCCAGTGATGAAGTATTAGGAAGCTATTCCCTTTCCAGATGGTGTAACTGATGCTGATTAACCTAAATTATGTCACACAGTGAACAGTACCAACCCATGCTGCGTGCACCATCTCAGATTGCAAGAGAACAATGGGGAGTGGAGAAGGAGACAATGGAGGCCACAGGAGTCCGGTATGCGGCAGGGTCACAAGGTACAAAGTACAACAGTAAAATAGGTATTTTCAGCCTGCATTTTCCTTTGCAGCCGATCTGTTTTGCTTCTGTGCTGCGGGACAGAATGACATGGCATCCTCCTGCATTTAACGCGGTACGAGTTAACAGGGAAAACAGAGATACGGTTTCGCTTCTGTTTTCATTATTGTCTGTGGCTATTCTTTTTAATAACATTTTTAATAGAAGGGGACCAAATCTATCTGAGACCAACACCACACAAGACTGAGTCTGGGTTTGCAGAAGTGGGGATCTGTATTCTCCACGTTGGCTGATACATTTTGCCATTCCCTGAAATAACCTAATACACGCTTTCATATGCTTATAACACAAATGGCTGACAAAAGCATTATGTTTTACTACAAGGAGAATGTTTTTCACAATTCTCAGTATTTCCTGCAGAATGATAAATTCATTATAAGGTCTTCTGCATCCACCTACTTAAACGGATAGCTGGGGAGAGAAAGAGGAAACAGAGATGTGTTTGAGACTAAGGACTGTCTGATCTCTCTAGGGATAAGGACATACGTATTTATGTATATTTAGGTCTGTTGTTTATCATAAGGTTATCTTCTGCAGGAACACAAATCTTGGAAATGGGAGGACAGAAGATAAACCACAAAATAAAATGAATTATCTGCTCAGACCTAGATCTAAATGACAGATGCGTCTCATCTCTGCATGGAATTACTATTGTTTAGATACATAATATATTCCATTGGAAAGCCTTCAAGTATTAAATTTCAACTCTACTCCTGTGCGGAAGGGCCAGTTGGTCCATTAGACACTGAGTATGTAATGTAGAATACCAAATACGTTGTTGATCAACATAGCCTGTGAGAAAACAACACTTGGTTTATTCCAGAAAAAGATAAACCCTTGACGCTTATGATTTCAAGTCTTCTGTTTAAATCACTCTCCTAAAGCAGACTTGATGAACATATGATAAGTGAGGAATTCATTAAAGAAGAGCAAGAAACTGGGGCATTAACAGACAGCAGACGTGGCCTTTGGACAACAAATCCCCTCTTTTGATTCACATGGCCCTGCATCACCCAAGCTGTCAGCATAAATTTTAGCTTCCAACAAGCCTAAAATATAAAAGATGATTTTAGACATAATAGCCTAGTTCCTCACGTCTTACGCCAAGTCCACACGCAGCCATCAGAGCTCTGCTTGTTGCGTTCTTGTGAAAAACCATAACATTTACCGAGGCTAAATTAACCCATTTGTCAGTATCTGCTGTCCTGTGCACCTGCGTTGGAGTTTGTAACAAAATCCTAAACTAGCATCACTGGGCTTCAGGTTCTGGCAAAAATGACTCGCAGAGTACATGCAACCCTTCTTGAGACTTCCCCAGGGGATGCGACTCACTGGAGAGATGGATGGATACTTATACAAATGTATCCAGATCAGTTTAACCTAGAAATTTCAGGAGATCACGTTCCCGAAGAGATTCGCTCGGTTGTTAAAATATGTTTTATCATTTTTTCCTGTTAAAGCCTGCGTTTGATTTTTTCATTAAAAAGTCATTGTAGTGCCATTGGTTCTCAGAGAACAAAGAAGTGCAGACGTTACAAAAAAGAAGGAAAGAAAACAAAACCAAATAATTGAAAGAGACTGTTTTAAATAACCCCCAAATTGTCTCAAGATCGCAGAATTTATACACGAGGCTGAAGAAAGGGGGAGCTAATTTTCACCAGAAAAAAAAATGTGTTCCTTTCTCTGTATTATACCATTCTCAATTTTTCATTTGCAAGTGTTACTGCATACACATGTAAATATTCATATTCAAAATATTCCTCTTGAAAAAGCATGTGTAAGAGGGACATTATGGAAATTAGTCTGGATCAGTACCAGGGTGAAAATGGGATTTGGAGCTATTAAGGCATCGGTGTGCCTCAAGTCCAGTGTGCAGGCTTTCACTTCTTCCCTTTTCCTGGACTCTGACTGCTATAGCTGAGACCTAAGATCTTTCTGTGATGGACAGACAGTAGTGATGAAATGACTTGAAGACTAAAGAAATTTAAGGAATTCCCTCTGTCTAGCATATCAAAAAGTTCAAAAGTTACCACCATCTCAATGGTTAAGCAGTAGAAATGTCAGGTGTTAAAATATTTTTTTAGAGAAAATGAGAAAGGCAAAAGAACCACCAAAGGCTGGGTACGAGGTCCAAGATAACTCAAAGAGAATTCACACACATATTTGACACACCAGGCTATTTTCCGTCAGACTAAAATAGCAAGAGAAATTTTATATTCTCCTTTTTTTTTCAGGTGTTCATATTAAAAGTCTGTATCAAAATTGCAATAAAAATTTGGGCTGCATATTTTCATTCCCCAGAAAATACAAATCCAGGACAACTTATTTAGAAACATATACATGCCAGAATTGTTGACCTTTTGACCCAAACCACCTATAGAAGGTAATGCACAGCATGAACATAAAAGGAGCCAGACTAAGAGCTGGAGATCTGTAGATTCTCTTCGAAGGATTTGCAAAAAGTAACTCATATAAACAAGTCCATATCCAGTAAGATGAAATTTAATATCTATTTTCTGCACTTCTCTTGCAGGCATTTTTAGGATCCAACATTAACAATGGTTAAAAATGAAGAAATTCAATCTTTTCTCTTTTTTTACTACAAAAAAAAAATCTAGTAACTTTGAATGTGTTATTTAATATGTGACAAAAACAGTTTAGTCTTTTCTAATTCCATCATACCTTCATATTAATAAAAGTTCCCCCACTTTTATTGGGACCCGGGAACAAGTAAGGAAGGGTTTTCCATGTAAAAAAAAGAACTAGAAAAAAGAAAAAAAGGAGTAGATTAGGATGAAAGTTGTCTTCCAAGTCCATCATTGGCATTTCTAGACCAAAAGATCTCCTTGGAAAGCCCCAAGAAACATATTTTACAAATAATACAGTAGGCTTTCATACAGCATTGATGCAAGTCGATCTGGCAGGAAAAGCAGGGAGCAGAGCCGAGACAGAAATTTGTCAAAATATAACGTAACTGGACAAGGATACATGAAGAGGGAATCAGGGAAAAATCCACATCCCAGGAAACCGTAAAGGGAGAACAGAAAGCACTGGCTTGCTTTGAAAAGCCACATCTTAGAGGAAATTTGAGACCTCTGAGGGGTATAGCAGACAGAGGAAAAGATGCCACCAAAGAAAGAAGGTTCAGCCTTTATCAATTTCCAGAAAATCTTAATCCATAGACATAGGAACTGCAAGGAGGAGAGCATCTGCCTGCTACCAAACCTAGCTGGAATTTTATTTTGGAGAACTCAAAACAGTCAAGTTAGGAGAAAATTAAAAACCTTAATTGCAGCAATATTTAATACAATGTTTTGACTTTTCTTTTGGGAGAAACTCTGTTTCTCTTTTTTAATTATATCTGATAATTAGATAATATGCAATGCATTGAATGATTTTGAAAAAAAGTTAAAATCAAATAATACTTTCTAATTTTCTTGTTTAAAGAAAGTTCATAATAAGCTAAAAAGTGAAACTAGATGAAAAGGGATTTAGAAACCTCCTTTAATGAGAAATTTGAAAGTTGAAGACTGCTTTTTCAGAAGCAGGACAAAGCCAGACTTTTGAGTTTCAAATTTTTTGCCAAGTAGAAGACCTGTCCTCTACAGAGCACCAAGAGTCACAAATAATTAACGTTCTGATAAAGTTGTCCTACTAAAAATCCTATCCCTCCTTTAAATCTGAATCATTAACAGGCCACCCAAGAAAGCAAAAGAAAACTGGATTTGACTTTCTGAGGATATTTCCTTTATTCCTGGTGGTCTCTGCCATTCTTAGAGACTCATTTTTCCTAAGCAAACAAACTGGCATGAAAAGAAAAGCTATTCCCATCCATAGATCAATCAGATTAGATCATATCAGATCCCTGTCAGGCTGATGAAATCTATGGGGTGCTTTTGCTCTTGGTCAGCTAACACTGCAGCTGATAAATTTTGCTACTAAAAAGAAGAAATAAAGATCAATAAAAGCTTCCTTCTCTTTCTCTGCCTGCCTAAATATATTCAATCACGTGGTGCAGAACACAAATGCATATAGCGATATAATAATTTAAAGCAAGCCTTTCCACCATGCAACATTTTCCTTAGAGATACGGGAACTTTTTTGTAAAAAGTGGAATTTCTATTGACTTTCCTTGAAATTATTTTCCTTCTATTTATTTATTTTCCCTGAAAATAAAATAGTGGCCAAAAAAAAAAGCCTTCCATTAGGAATGTCTTTAATTTTATGTTACTTTTTCCATCTGTATTCTTTCTATAGAAGCAAACCTCAACTCCACGATGGTTTTTAAGATTTACATGTTTATTTCATTTTGTTTAATATCCTAATCGGTTCACAGTAAATTTGACCACACACACATACACAGTGATCCCAGCTGGCTGAATGTGGAGAGCCAAGCCAAAGACGTAGTCAGAAGTACAGCCCTGCTGCTGAAAACTTTGCAAAATTATGAACAAGACCCTTAAAATTACAGCTTGGCATCACACACCAGCAACCATGATGGTAATGCTGTTTGCAGGAAAACAAGCTAAAAACAGTTCTCTGCTCTTCGGTGCTTAAAGAGTTACAGTAAAGGGAAAACTGGCATTTAATTACTGTTGATGTATAGATCTGCTCCCGATTTGGTCCAATGTTGTCATTTTCTGTTGTGGTTTGGGCATAAGCAGGTCTGATAATGCTGTGTGTTCCTTGCAGGTAGGAGAATGACACAAATTAATATCTGAATGAACTCTTACTTCCAATGTCTTAAACCTCTTTTCTCTCACTCTTTTTATTTTTTGGCAGTTAATTCATTATCTTTTGCCGCTCCCACAATTCATTGAATTATAAACTTTTTTCTTTTTTTTTTTCCCAATGAATTGTAAAGTCCGAAACAAAACAAACACCAGGGCTTGTTTGCAGCCTTTGGTGATGCTTTACGTTTCAAGGGAAAACATGGAGGGAAAGCTGAGGCTGCCATTTTTAAACTATAAAACCTCCCAGTTTCAAGGGCATTTGGTTTGCCCTGATCTGTGCCACACTCTGTTCATGAAAACCCACACTAGAGTGAAAAGTCCTTGGTGGAAACACCCAGGATACTGGTGCCGGGAGCTGCCGGATCCAGCGGGGAGAGCTGGTTCTCAGATGTAAGCAATGACCTGGGCACCCTGCAGCAGGAGCAGCCCAAGGATCTGCCGCTTGTCTGTGAAAAGTTGCCCCCTTTTCTGGGGTTTTACATAGAAAAGGCGCTGTGCTGCAATTACACGGCTCTCCTCCCTGAGAGGGGACCCAACTCAACAAAATTTGGAGACGGTTGCCGTGATGCCCAGGGAAAGTGGGACAAGGGCTGTGAAAATACCTGCTTCCATTTCCTGAGCCACTGCCTTTATTTTTTATGATGCTGGAAGTCCCAGTAAAGCCAACCGAAATTCAGACTACATCTATCAGTTCAGTGGAGGAAAAAGAGGCAGAACCATATGACCAGATTTAAAAATAAAATGAGAGAAAAATAATATTCAAAAACTCTTCTTCCCAAGGGATGCCCTTGGAAACAGAGCCTGACCGTGGCGGGATGGACAAAAACACACGGTGTTTCTAAGCAGCCTGGACTTTCCGCAGTACGTGGGTGCTCTTTATGGGAGAGCTGGATGAGCAAGGGCGAGATCACAGGGTGCAAAGATCAAATACACCCTCGATCAGAGCCAGATAATGACTTGAGGACACGGAGGCGTTTTGTGCTGCCTGCAGCCATCCTTGCTCCGCCTGTGAAGCTAATCATGAGCCGAGCCGCGTTGCCCTATAAAGCTCGTTATCAAGATTTCACATCTGGCCTGCACATCTTAATTTAATGGTGATATGGCAGCACCCCCTCTCTGCTGCACAGCACAAATTATCACGTTGCTTTCTGAGGATATAAATCTCATTTAGCATTTCTTTCCCTTCAGGGAGTTTTACAGGCCAGAGAGGAGGAAAAAGATATCCACCCGGATGCGCATAAGGAGCTGCTTATGTGAATCGTGAGTCTGAAAAGCCCCCCCATCCCCAACAGATGCTGCAGTTTTGCGTGCTTAATGCCTTCCCCTAAATTCCCCGTGCCAGGCTATAGGCTGGTGGAAGACCATGGAGGTTGATGGCCACCAGCTGGGAATGTGGCCCATTTTGTGCAGAGCTCCTCAAACCACCCGCCTGTCACTTCGACTCACTCCTGTTTCTTGGAGTTTTTCACAATAGAGACGTAGAAGGAAAAATTCTACCTGGTTCCTCCTCTCTGGAGGATTCCTCTGGTTTGAGTTTTCCTCCCCGGGTGGCAGGCAGAGGTTCCATGTGCTCCAGGGGCTGGTGGCTGCCTCCGGAGCCCATGGTGGAGGCAGAGCTGAGCTCCTCAGCCACCCCATAACAAGATTTTCGTCCTGACATCTCCATTCAATGCTCGTCCCAAATTCACAGGAAAACCAGTTTTCTGGCTAGGCAAATTAGATCAGTAAGAGGGAAAGAAATTCCCAGCGCCATAATGGGGACAGTGGTGTCCACAGCCCCATTCTTTCTTGAAACTTTGTTATTATGGGATGGAGTGTTAAGGATCTGTCAGCATTTCTATTACAAACCTCAGTCTTTAGAGGTTTATAAACGCAGCCATTTAAAATAACACTGCATTAAAAAGTAGGTATGTGAGTTGTCAGCAGTGGTGTTTCTGTTTTCTTTAAGATGGTTTAAAGACGTTTTAGCAGATTATTAGCCTTAGAGAGGTCAAAAATAATCAGAGGTGGTTTTTCGGCTACATTTTTGGCTACCTCTGGATAAATAATGGTTTAATTTGAAAAACATTGAGTACATAATATGAACTGTATTTAAGCAACAACAACAAAAAAAGGAAAAGCCTCAGTTAATGGCCATGCTATTTATGCTTTAGAAACGGCTCCTGCACATGCACAGTGAATGCTCAGCTTTAAAAACTTTCCCTGTGATGTGGGTAACGCGATACAACAATAGTGACATGGACGGGGCAGTTGTTCCCGTGTCCTGATCTCACTCCTCGCAACCCCGCGTCACCTCCAAGGGACAAGCCACCCCTGAACGGGGACTGGCCCCAGACAAGACACTCAGGATGGGGCCCCAGGGGCTCAAGGAGGAGGCACAAGGGCACCTCAGCCCCCCTGTCTCAGCCCGACCTCCACCAGCTGCTGCTGAGCAGAGCAAGTTCTGACCCCACTTCAGAGCTTGGGATGGGTTGGTTGATGTGGTGGTGCCCTGCCCTCCAGTGGGTACCAACAGTGCTGGCACCTCCTTCCACATGAGGAAGCCCAAGCCATGGGTGGGCTAACCTCCAACAGCATGAACAGAAAACACGGACAACAGACATTTAGACCCTCACCTAGGTGAGCATTTGTACCATCTCCTCTTTGGTGAGCAAAGGGCACACCTAAGTTCATGACCAGAACAATGAAGTCTTTGGACTGGCCCTTGCCATAGACCTCAACCATTTGAGGATGAGTCCTGGAGACCTCATGGTCTATGAAACTGAGGGGGAAAAGAGTGGAGAGGAAGGGAGATACTGCCTCAAAAACTGCCTGTGTGCCATTAAATGCTCTTACCAGCAAAAAGTCAAAATGGTATTTTTTCCTTTTCCTCCATGAAGAAAATTGCAGGCCTGATATTTTGTCACAGCAATAATTGTCCCTGAGATTGGCTTGCAATTATTTTGGTGAGCCTGGCCTTCGAAAGCGAAATGACACGAGCGGCACAGCATCCATGGACCCAGGTAACAGCCAGCTTAACAGCTTCTAATTATTTCCCATCAACTCTTGATCTTCTTTACCTGATTGTTGCTTCAAAGTATTTCAGCAAAGAGGAGATGGCCTCAGCACTCTCTATTTATCTCAATGTCTTGGTAAAAGTTTTGGAGCACTTTCCTTGGGCAGAGAGTAGAGACTGCCTGTGCTGCCTGAAGCACATTTTTAACTAACAAAGCAATGGTTTAGTGCTAGATCTATTATATTACTCAGACAAGAGATTTGAGATTTTTTTTTCATATTTAATTATCAACGTCTTTGCCAGAATAACTACTTTGAAGAGTGTTCATATATAGGAACTTAATGAAAATCATAACTGTGGACTAGTAGCTTTATAGTAATTATAGCAAATGTAAATTTTGGAGTGGGAGTCTCTTATTCTGGAATAAATAAGCATTTTCAGAGCTGGTTAAAATAAAAGTAATCAAGATTACGTTATGAACAATGTAAAGAGCCTGCTTTGCCTATCCTTCCCTTTGCAGAACCCATCGCCCAAGAGTGATGTGAAGACAGCCCCTCAGCCTGCCCGGAGCAAGTGCTATGGCTTCCTAAAGTCTTCTCCTGAGATCCCACTACTTCAGACCCTCCCCATCCTGAGAGCTATCCAGAACCCTCCCTGGAAAGGACCAGATGATATTTCCTCCTCCATCAGCTCTGGGCACATGCCAGGTACTTCCCTGATTCACATTTCTGTTCTCCCTTTCTCTCCCATTTCTTTTCTTCCTTCTATAATTTATTTCTTCTCTCTCTCTAGCCTGTTATATATTAAAAAATATATATATATATCTGATCTAGCCAGCCAAGATTACATTACTTCTGTTTATTTATGTAGCTGTATTTCTGTGAGCCTGCGACTAAAAAGGCAACACAAAGCAATGCCTTAAATAGGCTGCCCGTGGTGAGGTTTGCCTGGCACTGATAAGGCAGGGTGCTGCTCCTCTCCAGCATGGAGGCTTCGCCGTGACTTAGCTCCAGAAGCTGTTTTCTAGCTTTGCTCTTCTTTTCTCTTTCCTTTTCATAGTGCTTGTCTTTGGGACTTGGTTCTGCTTTCTCCTTCCAGAACGCAGATCAGACTCCAGCAATAACAGTAGCAGAAACAGCCCCAGTCTATCTTCATTAATACTTCTTTTCCCAGAAAAGGCAGTTTCACCATCTCTAACGCTGCCTAACCATGGTCAGAAAGGGGTTTCTTCATGACAATGGATCAGGATTAATGGAGATCATTCAAAAGCAAGAGCCTTAATATTCTGCATTTCAGATGCTTTCATGTCTTTTATTCTCCTTTCCGGAGTCAGAGATCTTTGTATTCAAAGCCCCAGACATTATTTATAGCACTTTATGGAGACAGACCCATCAGCACCAGGCTCTCCAGACCCCTTCATCCGACTTTCGTTAGCGCCGTACCACAAACCCATGACACTTAGCAAATGAGAAACCAAGACGCGGAGGCACAACAGTGCTGCATCAAATTGAGCCTGTGTCTCCGCAAACCCCACACAAGCATTCCAGACTTTCTCCCCTGGAGGAACTAGAGATTTATTTATAAGCAAAAGACCGGTTGTGCTATCTTCTTGCAGTCATCCAAAGCATTTTCTTCCCACCCACCGCTGCAGTTGATTTAGGATTTTTCATTTTATCCCACTGGAAGAGCTGAATTTGACCTGGTGGTTTCACTTCTTTCCGGTACTCAGGGTCACTTTGTCACCCTCAGCCCAGGAGAATGGCATTAATCCCATAGCACTACAAGGCAGCGATTGCACAAGACTAAAGAAATTATAGGGATGATAAACTCTGCAACAGGGGATGAGTAAGGGCTCTCATGCCTTCACCCCACTTATTTCTGCTCAGACCTTGGAGAAGCTCCTACCTTCTCCCCATACCCCTACACCCAGTCACAACAGGCGCTGGATCAACCCCAGACCACAACCCACGACCCACCTTCTGTAAGCGGATACGTTTTGTATTTAATACCACGGTAAATTAAAAAATGGCAGACCACATCAAGCTTTTATTCCGCGTACAATAAAAGGGTTTCCTCAGTCATAAAAAAATGGGCAAGGAGAGGGGGAAGAGCCCACCGCACAACAAATTCCTTCCTTAGAGTCTAGAGAATTTGCGGGGGCGGGCGAGGGGGGAAATTTGCCAGTTAATAAAATGTCATGTATGAATTATACGTCAGGACTGGCCCCAAACGTGAACCAGACACGGTTTGGTGTGCTGGGATCATTGCACTGGCACAATGCAGGATCACGTCCAGTTCTGCAAAGGCTGGCGAACAAGCTTATCTCCAAGGTTTTAGCTCCTCCTGCCTCTAGTTAAACAACGAAGGACATGTGTAAGTATTCACATACTGAAGGACTTAGTTTTACAAAGAGCACTTTGTTCTGCAAAGGTTGCCTACGGTGGAAGAAATACGAAAACAATAGAAAGCATCACAACTGTTTATCCTCTTGGTTAAAAAAAAAAAATGATGTAAGTATCCAAATACATTTGCCTTATAAATATACTGAGATTTTGCCCCACCTTTTTTCTGGTGTACTGCATGCAGATGTTAATAATGAATTTCCATACCCAAAATTCACACACATCAGTAGAGGAAAATCCATTGACTTGAAGGGGACGTTGCAGCAGCCCAGGAAAGCAGCTCTGTTGATCTTCCAAATTGAAATTGAAACCGATTTTAAAAATAACTGTGGCAACGATTGTTGCCTTTGTAACAACTCTGGCATTAAGTCCCCTTATCGCTGGTGAATAAAGCAGTTATGTATTCTGCATATTATTCTCACTGCTCAGTGCCTACCAGCCCCAGGACAGTGCTGGGCGCTCTGTCGACAGCAAGATGCGCACAGTCCTCATCCCAGCATCCTTGCGACGTGGGTGTAAAACACCGGATGGGCGGCAAGAGACCTAGGGATAAGCTTCTTGGAAAACCGAAACAACTCGCATCAAGACGGAAAGCAGTGTGTTTCCACACCCCAGCTGCCTAACCATTCATCTTTATCGCGCTATATTTATCTGCCGCTCATAAGAGTTTGTTTTATAACACTTTTTTGTTTAGCTATGGTAGCCTTCCCAATTTACACAAGGAAAGGAGACGGGGTTTGCAGGGACCCCAGCCAGGACAGTGCAGGGACTGCAGCGTGCGGTCATCCTTTTGTCGTCCCTATTTCTCTTCTCCCTGGCAGAGCGGAGCTCTGTGGAAGCCTCGTTGCGTTAGTGGGGTTGTGGTAATTTTAATACGGGATCCCGCAGCAAAACGAGTACATTTACTGCTGCGCTGCACAAACACCACGTCATGAGCTTAGCACGATGAAGACTCCCACAACTTCCACACCACATACCTCCCATGCAGCCATCCTGATAAATACTTCAGGGGGAAAGAAAGAGAAAGAAAAAAAAAAAAAAAAAGGGGGGGGGG
>VXBO01002238.1:1943086-2006456 GCA_013400135.1 Rhinoptilus africanus
CCTCCCCCCTGCCCCCCCCCCCCCCCCCCCCCCCTTTTTAATTTCTGCTACACGCGCCTCAAAAAAAAGAAGGCATCTCCATCGGTAAACCAGCTCCTAAAATAGGTCGCATCATTTTCGGAAGGGATTTTTTGGCTCCCGAGGCAGATTTTGATGAATACGAGGTGGCTTGCTTTCAGCGGGGCGGTGATTTAGAGCCACCCAGCCCTCCTCTTCCTCGCTCTCCCCCCGCCGCGCCGGCCAGCTCTCCTCTCCGTCCTCCACTCTCCCTCCAGGTCCCCTGTGCTGCCATACTATTTCCTGCTGCTGGACTCCTATTTTCTCCCTAATCCCTGACTTCCTCCACACTCTCCAAATAGTTCTCCTCGGCCTCAACTTTATTAACTTAAGCTGTTTATTCTTCTGCCGCTAGAAAGTAATTCTGTCTGTTCCCTTTTCCTCCCTGTGTCCCCCTATCCCCATCTCCAACCTTGCCGCACGCTGAGAAAACATTTGTCCCATTTGGAGACCCTGGAATATTTTTCCCCCAGTGCATTTGGGGAGAGACAAGTTGGGGGAATGGCGAGTTCCTGGCAGCTCCCCACCAGAGGATCATATCTGTTTTTAATTTAGATAGTTAAAAATCGCAGCCCGGCTGGAATCTGGAAGAGGAGCGTGTGTGCGTCTCTGCGTGTGTGGTTGTATAGGCGCGCATTGTTTTTGTCTGTATGGAAATAGGGTGACATGTTTATTGTGTGTGTGCACGCGTGTTGTTTTTGCTCATGTGGGAATGGCGCGGCGCGTTGTTTGTGGCCTGCGAGATGCTGGTGCCTGCGTTACATCCGCTGAGCCTGATGTTCCTACCCACGCGGGAAAAGTCCCAGAGAGCAGCCGACAGTGATAGCCACTACGGATGGACCAGCTCCACCAGAGTGACCTGAAAACCTGCCCTGGGAAAGCTGGCTCAGAGCACAGCACAGCACCTCAGGGGCAGATTCAGAACAGAGAGCAGGAGCTGAACCATGGCCATGGATTTGGAAACACGAGCACCTGCGCTTAAGCTCCTCGAGTCCTGCAGGGAGCAACGGCAGAGTGGTGCAGACCAGGGTTACAGCTCCAAGGGACAGGCTAGACAGGCAGCACTGGGATGTGTGCCCAGTCATGGCAAAGGAAAGACACTAAGTCACTGCTATCTACTGGTACATCTCTCCTTAAGCAGCAACATCAGAGAGCTCAGCTGTATTTTGTGCTCCTCGGCCCCAAAACCTGAGGATCCTTACTTCTACGTGCAGTACACACACATATCTATATATTAAAAAGCATATATAGAACTATATATGTATCCTTATGCATGCACACCCACTGAGTCTTCCACATATTCCTCCATGCACCTCCCAGTGCATGGGACTATGGAAAGCAGCGTGTGAAGATCCCAAGGCAACGTGGAAGGGGGGTTGGGGTAAAGCCTCTGCCTCTAACGCAGCTCACTTCCCCTCCAGATCCCAGCAGAACTGACTTATTACAGGAGCTTATAAAACTTCCCCTGAAGAATAACTGCAAAATGAAATTAATTGCCTTAAGTGGTGGCCAATAATTCCACTGGGGATGGCGGCTTTTAGACTAGTCGAGAAGGTCCTCGTCTCTATTCCACTCTCCTCCAACTGGGACAAGCCCAGTCTAAGGGGTGATATAGTCAGAGCATATTTTTAGGGGGTGATTAATTTGTGTCTCCATCAAAGGGGAACCAAAATTACTGTTTGCCCAGAGCTGCTCTTGGCAATGGGCATATCCCATTGCAGAGAGCCAGACAGACAGCCATGAGCCTGCTCCCAGGGCTTTGCTGTCCATTCAGTTAAAAAGTTTTCCCGATGGATCCAAAGCCACCTTTCCGCAGTCTAAGCCTGCCACTCCATATGTTACCCACGGCAGGCGGAAGGCACAGATTGTTCACTTGGCCGCTGCTCCTTTGGGATATTTGAAGAATATTCTCACATCTCTCTCAGTCTCTAAACTACAGAGTGCAGTTCATCTGTCCACTCCTCTTTGGCCACCACTGGAAACCTCAGCTCCTTCTCATTGTTTCACTCTGTACTCCTGAACTGCCGAGGGAACAAACCCTCTGTAGCATTAACCAGTATTTTTGGCCTCTGCTCAACAGCTGACCCAAGAGGAGATGTTCTACTCAGGTGGAAAAAAAAAAAAAAAGAAAAANNAAAAGAAAAAAAAAAAGGACCCAGCACATTCCCTTCCCCCTTTTCCTCTTCCTCCAAAAAAATAAAATAAAATAATCACACAAGTGATGAAAAATGGGCCATGTGTAAAGAACTGCAGACCCCAGGGGCAGCTCTGGATTGAACTCCCTATTTATACATGGTTTTACATTATTATTTACTACAGTAATCAATGTAAAAACACTGCCTACCCTAGCAACCCCTGTGTCATATGGTGTGTATACATCACCTCTGGGAAGCAGGTCAGCTCTATAAAGAAAATCAGCCATATTTAACGTGAAACTCTGTAGTTTTTACAATGTTTTTAAAAATGTTTTACAACATGTAGAAATGCTTCCATAAAAGCAGACTTATTAATCCCAGTTTTAAGCTGTCTTTTAAAGTGTAGTTTTCTTACACAAATATTTTCCTTGTCTCCCCGCTGCTCCTTGCCCCCCCTTTTAAATAATGTTATAATAGAAAAGAAACCAGGTCCTCAGATGGGGAAGGCAGCTCAGCACCATCCACCTCCACAGACCTCCAGTTTCCCCCCAGAAGATGGGGGAAAGAGGACAGTTGCCTACCCTGTAGGAGATAACTCTCTTGGGTGCTATCAGCCATGCAGGATATCTGCAGGATTTAGCATGTTTTCCTACGGTTATCCCAAGACAGAGAGCCTTTGCATCAAACGTGAGGTTCTCAACCAAGAAACTTATATTATGAACCTAACCGGGCCCCTTTCCCCACCAAGGGAGGGCCAGAGACAACTCAGGTCTGAGTTTTCCTCCAGAGATGCCTGTCCCTTATTAATGCTGGAAAGAGTCTAGCGTAATTACGTGCCTAATTTAGGAACGAGACGCAAAACAAGCCTAGGACTTATTCCTGGAGATGTCTCCCCGCAGTACCCACCACCACTCCCCCCCGGAGCCACAGGAGGGCTGCCCACCACCACCCTCCCTGCACCCCTGGCCCCATGTGCTGGGGCTGAGCTTCCCACCATGATATCTGAGGTACCACAGGTCCAACCGAGCAGCATCAGGGCTGTGTGAAAGGGACAACATCCTCATGCTACAGGTCCAACCCAGGGCTGCCAACAGCTTTTCGACTCCCGGACACCCATGAAATTTCAATCCGGTCTTTCCCTCATGAAGAAGAGCAGAGAGACCTCAGGATGACCCAAGGAGGGCACCATTCCCATAGCGGAGAATTTGGGCATTGCAGGCATGGCTGCAGTGGTCTCAGACCCCTGGGGCAACCCAGCAGCTCCCCTGAGAAAAGCCACAGGAGTTAAATCCATTTTTTGCAAGATCATTGCATAAATCTGTCTGGCAACATCTCTGAGGAGCACTACAGATCAGAAAAGCCCTATACAAATGACAGCTCTGTATTATTGCTTTAGTCGTGACCAATATGTTAAAAAAAAAAATAAATCCACTCTGTTGGCATTTACAGTTTCCATTGGACAGATATATAAAAATTAGCTCTCAGATATGACAAGGTGCCCTGTCCATCCCCACTTCTAATCCTCACAGCAATTCCCTTTGAGTAACAGCCCATTTTACAGACAGCAAACCCGAGACATGGAAGACTTAGAAACAAGACCACACATTTTTTTTTAAATCCTGTCTGCCAGCATTCAAAAGCGTCACATCTCTACAATAAGGACTGGATGCTGCAATGTTTCGGTGGTGCTGGTCCCTGCCATCTGGGCTAAACCTAATCACGCCCACCGCCGGCCTCATCTCTCTAATAAGCTTGACCGCTGCGATGGGGGGATGCTGTTTATCTTTCCCCCTGCCCCGACCCCACTCCGCAGCTTCCCTTGCTGGTCCTTCATTGGACCCAGATTTCCACCCTGCCTGCTGTTTTTCCAGCAGTAGCGTTTTGGCTCCTGGCAGACTGGAAAGAGACATTTCTGTCGGCAGCTCAGGAATTCCCTTTGTGTCTTTCCCGAGTTTAGGCTCACCTTGATGCTAGTCTCTGACCCCTCTTTAATGCAGAGGAATGTGTGAAAAATTTATTCCCCTTTTCATTAAGAATTCATTTAAATTCACCAAAAGGTAACCCAGCTCCCTCCGCTGTGGCTATATTGTTCTCTGCTGAAGCTGCTGTATTTCTGACTTGTCTTCAACAGAAAAGTGAGATCTTGCTTCCACTGATTCAATGGTTTAATTCTTTGGCATCAATGATGAATAAAACAATGGGGAGACACGTTTGAGGTACGTTCCTCATGCTCATAAACAGTCTGACCAGCTACAAGGAAAGGCTGAGTGTCCCTGGGCGTAGCGTCCTCCTCTTAGCTTGCTTAATTAACAACTGTGGTAAGAATGGGAATTTGATTTTCCATTAAAAACTTAGAAAAATATTTGGTTTGCTTATTTGTTTTTCACAACACACAAAGCGAAAGCCAAACCCATCATTTCTACTCTGGTTTGTTTTGGTTTTTTTGACAAGTGAAAAATCGACAATCCAAACTCAAAGTATTTTGGGGGCTGATCTGGAAAAGGTGCCAATGCAAATAGTGTCATCCTTTGTGCAAAACTTATCCAGCTTTTTTTTTTTAAAAAAAACAAAAAAAAAAGGAGCAGCCATTTTTCATCCAAAAAGCACTTTGGGAAACCAAAGCCCAATTGTAAACTCACTTTATTCTCAATCTGATTCTCATTATTGTCCCTTAATCTCCTGTGTGCTCAGAGCTGGACGTGTTGCAGCAATGTGTGTAGCTGTGCCAGGGCAGTCTGCAGACACACCATGGAGATACATGGAGCTGGATACACTGGGAGAGGGAGCGAAGGCACTTGCCCAGAGGACGCCATCATCTTCAGCGATGTGTTTACACGTGTCTAAAGGGTGGGCTTAAGGAGGATGGAGCCAGGCTCTTTTCAGCGGTTCCCAGTAACAGGATGAGGGGTAACGGGCACAAGCTGGAATATGGGAAGTTCTGATTGAATATGAGAGAAAACTTCTTTGCGGTGAGGGTGCCAGAGCCCTGGGACAGGCTGCCCAGGGAGGGTGTGGAGTCCCCTTCTCTGGGGACTTTCAAGCCCCGTCTGGATGCAGTCCTGAGTGATGTGCTCTGGGCAATCCTGCTTTGGCAGGGGAGTGGGACTGGATGATCTCTACAGGTCCCTTCCAACTCTGAAATTCCGTGATTCTGTGAGGGGAAGAGAAGGGCGGTGATCCCTCCTAACCAAAGGGAAGGTGAGGCAGGGGTGCAGAGGACAAAGGCTGCAGGAGTTGCAGTACTCCCCTCTCCACTATTAGGTCAAGGCTTTACCTGGCCAAGACACGTTCATTCATCAACTCACCATCATCCCTCTCCAGTGCACTGACCACAAAACTACCATTTGTTTCTCCCAGCACATCGGGACCGCTGGGCAGGCAGAGCCACCCCTGGCGATCCTCCTGCAAGCACCTTAATTGCAGAAGACATGCTGATGTCTCCGGCGTGCTGGGACAAGCTGGCTACCTAGCGTAAAGCCACAGCCAGATGCAGTTTTCCTTATTTTTGTCACTCGTGTATTTGGTTTTCAAAGCTGGGGAGGAAAAGGCCTTAATACAATTTATTTTTTAAATGAATCTATTTAAAACTATGGATGCCGACTTTTCAGTAGTCTTCTGGGGGCTGTTACAAAGGGGCCCTGGTTGAAATCTATCTGAAGGGAGTTAACCACAGCCCTTTGCTCACACATGTGGTATAATGTAGGCTCTTTATTGCTTTTCTTTACTCCCCCCCACACACTTTTAAGATACGCAGAGTAAAGCTTTTCTAAATATCTTACAAGTGTGTTTGTGTGCACACTGGATTTATGGCAGAAAGGGGAACCTACTTTTGCCCTCAATTAAGGAAACCCGTGAGTAAGCAGGACTCAACACCAAGAGCCAGGAAGGAGCTGCTGGAGGGTGTAACACAACCTAGTGGCACTTGGAGATGACAAACACCCCAGACTTATCAGCAGAATGAGTTCACACCCTAGGATTTCAGAAGAAATGATCCCCAGACACAGGATTTGTGTGTCTCCTTCCAGAGAGAGAAAAGCCAATCTAACCCTCCATGACTAAAGATCAGTCCCGCAAAGAGCCAAAGGCTTGGATTCACCTCCTCTACCTTTTGGGCAGCCAGCTGAGACACACAAGCTGGGAACGTGGTCACCTGAGACTACCTCTGTGGTCAGAGGAGAGAAATCAGCTCCCTCAGGAGCAAGTTTAAGACCTTAGACTATGCCTGAAACATCTGTTGGAGACGTTTCTGCCTCTCCAATGCCTGTCCAGCCACCTGGGCTCAGGTGTTTCCAAGCCCAAGCCAAAGCCAGGGCGTCATGGAAGGAATATTTGGACCACCATGGCACCTACGACAAATGTAGGTGTCAACCACGACATCTGTGTTCAAGAGTGATAAACAGCTTGGGCCACCTACCACCTGGTGATGCCAGATCCTGGTACATTAACCACAGGGAAGAGACAGGGAGCTGTGCTTCGCTTATCTAATATTGGCACCTAGTTCTCACACCTACTTCTCTCGTTTGACCATCAAGAGCAGCCAGCATCCAGGATCACTGGATAGATGAGCCGAACATCTCCTCCCTGCCATACCAGGTGCCCTGAGATGGTCTTAGACACTTTCTATCCACCCTTCACCTTAGTGTCAAGATTTGCACCGATTTTCAACAGCATCCTCTTCAGGTGCCTGGAGATGTCATGCATTGAGTGGTGTCACAATGGGTCAGAAGCTCAGCTGGTATAGATCAGCTCCAACCAGCTGAAGCCACCAGCTGAAGACTTGGCCCAAAGTTGGCATCCTAATGTTTACAAATCCACAAATTGCTAATCCAACCCCCGGTTTTAGCCTCGTGGGGTTTTTGGAGCTCTGCTTTGCTGTGCTAATGTGCTTTTAACGTTGTTTCTTCCCTGGCATGCATGTTATATTAGCACACATGCACACGCGCACCCTGTATACACAGAAAGTCTATAAAACAGGGCACTCGTATAATTTTAAAATAGACAAATCAGTTTAAAGCATTAAAGCAAATCTGGTAAAAGAAAATCTCTCCTGGGTTGACATTCTGTTTGCCAAGTTTTAGCTTGGAATGTATTTTTATGACCAAGTTATAAACCCTCGAAAATAGAGGTTTATAATGGAAATCTTGACAAATCCTTAACACAGGCCCCATTGTAACATATTCTGTACATATCCCATTGATCTGTGGTAATAACAAGTTTTATATAAAACATTTTAACCATGGGAGCGACGCGGTTATCTTCAGGCTTCCAAAAATATTTTTCAAATAAATAGGTGGCTTTTTCAATTAGGCAAAATCAAGGAATTGAACATTGAAAATGACATCTAAATATTCATCTGGATTTTTAAAATGCAAAGAAAAAGAAAAGAAAAAGATAAAGTCACAATAATTCAGAACCCATGATGTTTCTTTGGCTGAAAAGCAGCCACTGACTAAGCAGCAATTCTTCTCTGATATAACTCTCAATGCAGGACAGGGTATTAGCCACGAGCAACAGAAATGACTTTCTTAGAGGATTAGTTGTAGGCCTGGAACAATAAGCAACTTAAAAAGCAAGCTATTCCCCGAGCAAGCACTCTGACAAAACTAGGATTCAAAGGATTTGCATGTTAGGTCCCCAAAACCTCCTTCTCTCCCACAAGACACCCACTGCCTTTGCCCTGGCATCTCCCCACCACTGCCCTGTCTTGGGCTTGAGCCCAGGTTTGGGCTACCTGGCGTGTAATCAAGGTACTGCACACTTTCAGCTCTGCTGAGGCCAGGGACATGGTGCCACAGGGATAAGGGGTAGCCAGAGCTGGGCATTTTCTCCTGCCCTTGGTATAGCAGAGGTGGTGATGGGGGCTTCGGGGACTGGACCAGGTGAGGAGCACGATGGGTGCCTTTCCACAACGCCTTTCACCCTCAAATCTGCATTTGACCACCGCACCAGATTCTGGACCACAAACCACAATGTGTCTCCTCAGACTCTAAAACATGGGCGTCTTTAGGCAGGCAACCTCTCTAGGGGAGAAGAAAGGTGAACACTAGTTTTCAAGGCAATTATATCTGCAAAAGTACTTTAGGCCATTAATTAACAAATGCTCCGTGTGCAGGTACATCAATCCAAGCAGCAAAACAAGTCCTTTTTTTTTTCTGCTGCTATTAAAAGCAGTTGCTCTCTCTGAGATACTTTTAAAACATGAATTTTCCTCATATCTGAAAAATTCGTAGTCCTCACTATTCAAGGTTCAAGTTCACAGAAGGGAAACTGAGGCACATAAATTATGAGGAACTAGAGGTATTTCAGGCTTTTGGAAGATATTCAGATATTGAACTGGACATGCAATCAAGATGCCAAGAGCTTTTTGTGAACTGGAATGCCAAGGGAGGAACCATACCATGTGTATTTATTTCTCTGAGTTTTCCAGGCTCTCCTGTGAATCAGTTTAAGACACCTTCATGAGATGATCCAGATCATCCTAAAAACAGTCAAAATGAACCACATACTGGACATACTTGTCTCTCTTTTTCTGACTACAGAGGGAACCTAAATGAGCAACCCCAATAAGTACCGTGAAGAGAGTGGAATGGCTTGTCTTGGCAAAGCGAGAATTTAGACTTGCACTTCCATCGGCCTAAAGAAGCCTGGAACCACCTCACTCACATCCAACCAAAGGGCAAAAATGGGTATTTTCAGTGTGCATAAATGGGCAGACGAAATAAAGTTGCTTCTGCACAAACAGATGCACGTGCACACAGAGAAGTAACATCGCTGTAAGCCTGATATGCTCTCACTGATAAAAGCAACTTCTTCTTCCTGCAATCCTCCCAAACCATAGGTCTGAATTCCTGCACTTGCATCCAAGGAAGCGAGCCATTTCCATCTCTGATGCATTCCTCTTACTTCCATTGAAACCGATTACTACACTGCCGCTTTAGCATGAACATAAATTTTTCCGACTTAACATGTTGCTTTAGGACTCGGTTCCACTCGACGGTAGACTTCCATATGTGCTGTAATGTTTGTGTTTCTAAGCAATGCCTCGGTAACCACATCAGGGTTGCCGAAAGACGAAAACGAAAAGCCTGCTTTTTAATTTTCTTTTTCTGGCGATCTCAGTTGGAAACTTGAAGTAAAAGAAGGTGGTCCAGCTTCCCCAGAAGAAACGTAGCCCGTAGGGCCAACGTGTTGTTAACACACACCAAAAACGTTTTGGTGGCATGCTTCTATTTTAGAAAAAAAATAAATAAACACACTTCACTGGGATTTGGTGGGGAAAAAAAAATGTTAATTTGCTGACATGTGAGAGGCATAGCAAAATATCTTGTCCTCCTGGAAAATGCCAGCAGGTGTTGTCTAGGGATGTTTTTTTTTCTTTTTAAATGCCAGAATGTTTCCACGCAGGCAGTTCTGGCAGCATCCTTTTGCATATTTTGTCGAACGATTGACAAATTAGCTGCATAAACTTGCATGAATTCCATTCCCCAGCTATTCATGAGCAAGCAACAGTTTATTCAGATGCTTTGACCAGGGAGGATAATAGCTTTGCTTTTCTTTCCCCCTCCCCCTCCTTTTTTTTTTTCAAAGGGCAAGATCTAAATCTCATGGTAGTCTGTGGAGAGATGCAGAGGTTTCAGGATCATTATGAAAATCTGATCTGACACATACTATAGAATTTCACTTCGCTGCTCCTGTAGCGAGCCCTAGAATTTATGCTCGACTGAAGACCAGCCCCATTATTTTGCTGGGCTTTGAGAATCAAGCATTTATGCCTTGGTTCTAGAAAGCATTTAAACACATGCTTAAGTCCCTCCCTAGTCAATAAAAGCACTTAAACACATACTTTGTTCCTGCTGAAGTCAACTGGATGTTGACACAGCAAGCAGCTTGCTGAGCAGAACAGGCTGCTAACAGGGAGCCTCAGTGAATTGCATTACTGTACTTTGGAGCTTAGAACTGGGGATTAATTTCTTCTTTTTTATAGCAATCAAACGATGGCCTTTCCATCCCGTGTGACTTTTGAGGATGCTAAGATTTGATCTCGCCTAGGGTGCAAAGTCAAAAAAATATATATACGTATACATTTTTAACAAAGCACAAATGTTCTCAAAGACGTTGGGTTACTCTTTTAACAGCGTGCCTCAGCCAGGCTGGAGCAAGTCTTTTCAATGCTCCTGTTCAGCTTCTGCTGGGAGATATTTATATGCAATGCAGCCCATGCCAGTGCCAAAGGACCGCTTCCCCCAGCCCTCCCCACCGGGGAGACACAGAACTGCCCGTGGCAAAGGGCACCCAAACTCCCGCGACATCTGCTTCCACAGCACTAAAACACTCCGGTAGAAAATATTCCCCCTGGTCCCCTCTATGTCAAACCGTGGTCGTCTCCCTATCGAGCAGACCACCCGAAAGCAAAGCTCCAGCTCTTCGCCCTGCCGCCCCTGCAGAGGCTCCCCCAGCCCTGGAACTGCCTCCCACGGCACGGAGCCGGCTCCTCTGTGCCTCGGCGAGGCTGCGGGACACGCTGGCTGCCTCTGCTTCTCCTCCTCCCCATTTAGACATTTATTCTAACCTCAGTGAAGTGGTTAGGGGCACTTAAGAACCAGTTATGGCTCATTAGAGGCTGAGCTGGGTTGGGTTGGTGGGAGCAAGGAAGACTCCGAAAGCTGCTATGGCCAAGTTTAACGGCATTTTGCTCCCCCACAACAATACCTGGATTCAAGAGGGCAACAAGACCCCGGGAAAGAGCCTAAAAAGGAGAAGCCAGTTGGTTTTTTTCCTGGTCCACGGCAACTGTGATGCCTCCCTTTTGAAGCCCAGCAGCGATAGTCCAAATCCCAAACGATGCTCCCCAGCCCCAATGCCGGGGTGAGGGGAGCAGGGTCTGGGCTCCCCCTCCCCAGTACCGATGTCTCGGGTGAGGGGGGGTCCCTCTGCCCACGCTACAGGGCAAAGTCCCATGGAAATGGAAGTTACTGTAATTACGGCTTGCCTGAACATATGGTTTCAAGGATCTTTTGGCGTGTAAAATGCATGAATATGCATCATAACTAGATGTCACCGCTTAAGTTACATAATCCTGCACAAACATATATTTAAGAAGGACCCGACATCCTCCGTTTTTAAGGGGCTTTAGCAGTGATTAATTCTCTGAGCTTATTAATCACAACATGTGTTAGTGTTTGATAAATTGCCCAAAAGTTGCATTAGCTAATAAGTGTAAGAACAAAACGAAATAGTTTCATCTGTTTTTATAATAAGACAAAGAGCATCATGGGAGCATACACGGTGGTCATGAATAAAAGAGAAACATTCATTTATGATAATTGGTTTCAGCTCCCCGTTTGGCTGGTTCTTGTGACCTAAATGTATCCAGTTGTTTCCTTTCTTTCCCGTTGGTTTTTGGGTCACTCCTAATGGTTTAATTCAACAAAAAATGTCTACCATTTCCTGTAACCTCTGTCTTTTTTCATTCCTCCTTCCAAAATGTTTTTTTCTGTGCAGCATCTAGAGAAATCTCCCTCTCTCTCTCTCTCTCCCTGCTTCCTTCCAAGTGAACAAAGTCAATATTGTTGACAGAGAAAAGGTTTAACTCCAGGCAAAAGGAAAAAAAAAAAGTAATAGTCATTTATTTGTCTCCACTTTTGAGTTCACAAGGGTTTTTTGTTTGATCCTGGCGGTCAAGACTTTGACACGGAACATGCCCCCTCTGACCATGAACAATTTATGGAGGGAGAAAGAGACAAAAATCCTCATTCATGTTTAAGAAAGCAAAGGAAATGGCTGTAGATTAATATTTGTGCATTTGTAGCAAAATTTCTGATAGGTCTGTAACACATTCAGCCACCCTGGTTGAGAAACACAAGAGGCGAAACTCAGCCCTGGAGAGTTGAGTTTTGTTACTCTTGGACACCTTTCAAAACATCAGCCCTCATTCTGCTTTTCTTAGGGCAGCTTTTTCTTCCAGCAGAGAGTGAAAAATATTGTATGGTATTTGCAAGGCAGCGGCGGGCGCTGACGGGGTTACCTTGAAGCACAAGCAGGGAGCGCTTGCCGTGGTCCTTCCACTTGCGCTCACGCCCGGTGCTCCCTGAACATTGCAAAGTGGTTTTACATCTCCCATTTGTTCTGCTCAAAGTGACAAGTAATGAATTTTCTAGCACGAGGTCCTGAGATCAAGCTGGCAGGAGATGCAGCGGCAGCACGGTCCTGGGATGCCAGAAGGCTGTTAGCACTCAGTGGAGATACCCTAACATGTGCCATCAGGAGTCCCTGTTCTCAGTTATATTCACATTAAAATTATTTGGGCTGAAATTCTCCTTTGCCAGGTGTCTGCCTCCAGCAGAATTTTCTAGGAAATTACAAGGAGGGTGGGAGAGAGGAAGGCCTGGCAGTATTCCAACATAAGATTAGAGAAAAGTGCTTAGTCGATGTAAAAACAAATTCTAACTTTTTTTTTTTTTTTGTAGTCTTACTCACGCCTCCATCCTCTGGAAAGGGGACTGGAAATTTGGTGTCACCCTGGGAACAGGGATGTGCCTTTTGCATCCAAATTTGGCAAAGTGAAAAGCCTTTGATTGGCTGCTCTGTTTTATTTATTAGCCTTTGGGAGAGAAACCTCTACAGATTCTGTCTGCCTTGATCTCACTCCATTTTGGGGCTTCTGGGGCTTGCTCAGGACTTTCCTTGCTATGACTCCCTTCTTGGCTGCTGGATGCGGCTGCGGCTCCGCGCACGAGAAGAGAGGGCCAGAAAGCCCCTGTCATCTCGGCCCCTGGGCTCCCCCCACAGTCCCTCACTGCCTAAATCACACAAAGAGGGAAGCAATAGAACTGCAAAGCAGGAGAAACTGAGGAAGGAGCAGGGAGAAGCCCGAAGCAAACACCTGGGGGAGAGACTGAGCCTGGGACAACACTTGCCATGACATCAGGGAACTGGGATGAGGCAGAAAAATGAGGCAGGATGGTATGACAAAGATAGGTAATAAAAGCATGGATAGATAAAACATATGCACAGGGAAGTGTATGAAGGCCACGGATATGGCCTTAATTCTCATGTTTCAAGGCTGCTGAGTTTCAACCTTAAATTTCTCATGCGTAACAGTTTGTGTCTGTTGCCATTTGTGGAGCACCCAGAGCTCTCCACCAGACCAGGACACCAAACAGCAAAGCATCTCACCGCTCCATCAACCACCCACTGAAAAGGCTGGCAGGCTAAAAAGGCACAGCAGGAAGATGTAAAGAGAGGGCAGAGACAGTTGGACTAGGAAATGGCATAATTTTGAGTATGCTGATTGTATGCATGAGGTTTAGTGAACTGCAGTCATAAATCAAAGTGTGCTCTCAAAACTCTCACACGGCTGTTATCCAGAGACCCTCTGGCTGGAAATCAGTTCCCCACAAAATCATGAGTTTGACATAAATACTCATATAATTTTAACTATATAATATCTAGGAAATTTTTAGCTCTTAAGAATCAGCATTCCTTGCAAACTTGAGCAGTAAAAATTCTAGTTTTCTGTTATTGAAATCTGTCCTTGCCCTGGCACACCTCAGAGGCTGAGGCTTTCAGAAAAGAAATCCAACCTGGAGAAACTCCAGCAAAATCATGGGTATCACCAGCACTTCATAAACTGGCAGTACTCATTCCTAAGCATGCAGTAGAGGCTGACAGAATAAATGGGTTCGAGGCACAATAGGGCATATTCAGAGAGGACAGCTGTATCTGCAGCTAGTAAATGCAGAGGTCCAAGCACAAATCGCATCATGAGCAATTGCTGGAGGATGCTTCAGGGAAAGCTTCATGCTATATTTTCCCTATTCCCTGGGATGCAACTGGCAACTGGGTCCTGGCTATATGGACATCTCCATCAGGGCAGTTTTCCTTCTCTCTACAGGTGCAACCCATGACAGAGCTCCAAGTCACAGCCTGGATTTGGGTGACCAATCCTTAGCTTTTGGGAATCACAAGTCATGTGTGCCATCACCAAGGGTCACGCAAGGACTCTCCTGCCTGCAAGGGAAGAACAGCCACTACTTCCCTGAAATGATCCCCCCCTTGGCTGCTCTGTTTTGGGGATGTATTTTACTCAACACAGCCATAGGCTGGACCCCCACATCCTCCGCAGCATCACCCAGCACAGATACAGCCACGGAGAGTTTGGCTGCAAACTCAACGTACCTCCCCTACGAGTACAGCAAAGCTCATGACTGCAGGCAAAACAATGTGCGGAAGGGCCAGAAAACTTCTTGCACGTCAGAAAATTAAAACCCACTGTCTAGACAAGAGATCAGGAATTATCTTAAATTCCAAGCAGTGATAATTGAACACGGGGAAGGGAAAGAAAAAACGTGAAAGGCTTTATTAGCGAGGAGAATGATTCTTTTGGAGTATGTCATACCAATAAGAGGAAACTATATGATTTCACCGTTATGATGCTGATAAAGGCTCATTGCAGCAGGTTTCATTCCTCGTTCTTCACTTTTCTATCATGGAAAATCCATGCCTTTTATCACATAGAGTCCTGGTGCCAAAACTTTCAAAGGAGACAGGCTTGTTACTGCACAAGACACCTGCTTTATGTCCATTTGCATTAGTCATGACTGAAAACGTGATTTAAGAGAACTGCATATCTTCTTAAAACATGACAGGCGTTAAAATGTTATTGCATCCTCTCAACAGCTTCAGAAAACTGTTTTTTCTCTGCCCATATCCAGCTGGGGAAACTGGTGAAGCCAACTTCCATACCAGGATAACCCCACAAAAACGACTACGCCATGGACTTCAGATAGAATGGTCTAAGTAGCTTTGTGAGAAAAAACTAGCACATTACTGAATCCTGAAATTCTCTGTTCACAAGCTTTAACATCCAAAACCACTCTGCACAATATTAGAAGTTTTCAGAAATCTCCAAAGCAATATACCATAATCACTTTTCATACCTAGTTTCAACTTCTAAAGATTTTGGGACAGAAGCCTGCACAGAGATGAGGCCCTTCGCTCCCCCATCACTTGTAATGACATTAAAACATTAGTGTGAGTCTCTGCTCTTCTCTCCTTTGCCTCACGCCTGTGTCCTCATCCTCCTCCACAGTCACCGCGCAAGGCTGCTGGGAGAGTCTTTGTCGAAAACCCAGGGGACAAACACCAAGCAGGCAGCTCAACCAGCTTCTCATTTGGATGTTCTGGTGAATGGTATTTGAAAAACTCCGAAAATTCTCCTTTTGTGAAAAATCACACAACTAGGAGTAGGGCAAGGAGAGTAGCAAGATTCACACTTTTCTGTAGTAAGATTTGCAATACTCAGTAACAATATTCAGCAAAGTCAGTATTCAGTAACAAAACCATTTGGTAGGAAAAATGCATCTCCAGTTTCTTTCGGAGGCAGCAGGTTAATTAATATTGAGTGTTTGTGTCAGAGACTGTGGAAATCTTGCCGGGTGCTTTTTGTTTCCAGATCTGCCCGACATTGCTGCCTGCAGCTACTCCAGAAATAGGAAGACATACCTCTAGCGACACATTCTGGTTCAGCATACCTCAATTATCTCGATAACGCTTTGAGATGATCTGGAGTTGTATGCAAAAGCAGGCGTGACAGCCAGTTTTGCATTACGCAGCATCTCTGCTCCCTGATTTAGATGAGCCCTTCTCACTCTTGAGGGGGACTCTCACACACCCCCCAGCTGCAGAGAGGTCCTGCAGGGCTGCTGGTGTGTGGGTTTAGCTGTGAGAAGCGACTGGCTCTAAATCTTATCACATTATTTCAATTGCATGAATTGAGCGGCTTCTTTATATCCCCAAATATCCCCAATCAACCACGCAGCTCTGCAAGTACAGGGTTTCCATCTTCAGAGATGCTGGTACAAGCCTTTCCACCTGAACTGAGCTGACCATGAAATAAAAACGCTCGCTGCTTCCCGAGCTACAAAGATTTACATCTTTGTAAATAAGACGTGGGCTGGATCTCCATCTGCACGGGGCTCTGCACAGTAACTCACACCTTCAACTTTACCAACACTAACCGTGAGTGTGACAACAGCTGTGCCATTTTTCGGTGTGGTTCCACCCAGCCACGTTGCAATGGTTCCGTTTCATTATATCCCTGCGTATGTTTTCTCCTGTTTTGCTCCCTATCACACAAAACACAAGATACCTTTAATCTAAAAAACAAACAAACAAAGTGACTCTTACATTAAAGTATGGGCACTTTCTGTCGTATTCTTTTAGTTTCCCCCACTTAGCGACCTGCGCAGTGCACCGAAGGGTGGGTGCGTTAACATGCGCAGAGTGTTGGCGTATCTACAGCGTGTTGGGATTTACACGCGGTTTTGCATATGAGAACAGGAATTGCTCGCCTTGTGAGCTATGCGGATGACGTGCTTCTCCGTACGACAGGGTGAGAGATGACCTGCCCTGTCCTGAGCCGGAGGCTGCTCCAGGCACACGTTTCCTTCCTTCCACCAGGGGCTGAGGCTTCTGTCACAGGTGCCAAACAGCTTTTTGGGGCTTTCACCTGATGTTTCCAAGCCCAGCATCAGGTTGCGGTTGTCACAACCCTGTGAAAAGGCACAGTGGAGAGAAGCTCTACCAAAAGGCAGAGTGGCAGGATTTATAAAATATTTACCAGAAGAGTAAATAACTCCCAGCAGCAGTGCCTGCAGCCATAGCCAGCTCTGCTCCAGCAGGGCAAGGCAGAAAGGAGTGTCACTGCAAGGTGCCCTCACAGACCTGTCACTTGGGCGAGACGCAGTCCTGCAGCGGGTTGCTCTGCTGGCACCTCAACCCTTCACAGACCATCGGGAAGAAAATCATTTGTAGAAAGGAAGACCAAAACTCATGCAAAACTTGGGGTAAACCTTGCCCTCTCTTCAAGGTGGGTTTGGATCACAGCACAGAGCTAGACCGTGGCTTACTCAGCCTGGCAAACGGTGTAAGAGGGCAACCAGGCAGTTTTAGAGGGCCGGCTTCCAGGTCAGGCTCCTGCGAGCCTGCAAAGCACCCGGAGGCGATGCCAGTGAGCACCAGCATCTCTCCATGCTCCCATCTCTCACCCTTGGCAGCGGAGGTGCTGGAAGTAGCTCCTGCTGCAGGGAGCCCTCTGGGGGATCAGGGGCACCCTCACTTCGCACCCAGCACCCACATTTCAGGCATCCCGAGCCAACTGCAGGTGCAGCCCTGGCTCAACCCCGAAGCAGGGTCAGAGCGGGGAGCACGGCGCTGGCCCACTGTCTTCACGAGTTTTGTTTTAAAGGTCTGCAGTTTTTCACACTTCAATCCAGCCAGGCAGGAAGCAGTGCCAAAAGATGGCTGTACAAACTCGGTTTTTGCCTGCTGTATGGAGGAACTGGGATTAGCACAGCACGGGCTACCAAACTGCCCCAGAGTCCGACAGGGGAAGGGTGAGAGACAGAGGTGACGTCCCAGAAATGGTGTTTTTGCCATCCTACCAACCTCAGGTCAGACTGAAAACCGTGGTCTAAGGACTAATGATAAAGCAAAAGCCTCTGCCAAAAATATAGGCAGGACATTCCTGCCAGAATATATGTTAAAGAAAGACACACAATTATTTTTTAGAGTTGCTGGCACAGTGCTCTCAGGAAACCTTTCCCTTTAAACACTAAAATTAAACAAACACATGAAACGCAGGGAGAAATGTAATTACTTTATAGCTTGACTTTGGTCTATTGCCTCGGGTATCCAGTTCCTTTTCTTACTGATGTGGAAACTCGAATTCCCCCCTAACAGTGTCATTAATTCCTTGGCCTGGGGAGCCCAGCTTTCCTGCTGCATTTTGCATCAGGAAATCCCAGCTGCCCGCACCTTGCTCCGAAAACGGCTCTGCAGGTGACAGCGGAGCCCCTGCCGGCTGCCGGCACAGCAAGGGGGCAGGAGGGCTCCCCTCTTCCCCCCACCCCGCCCTGGGAAGGGGGGGATTAAAACAATTGGGTTGACAAAAAAACAATTAAAGACCCAGGAGAAGATCTAACTCCTCTGACCTCTAGCCCTCCCAAAACTCCCCTCGCCTGCCAAAAAAAATGACAAAGGGTGTCTATTTCTGCTTGCCTTTTTCCTAAGAAAAACACCTTCCTCTCTTCCCTCCTCATCCCCCCTGCGGCTCTTCCTCCCCCCGGACACAGTTGAGGAGTTAAATGAACACTAAGGTTGGAGTTAAATGAACGCCCAGCCCTAAAACACAGGCGGGACACCGTCCAGAGGCTGTCGAGAGACTCCCACTGACGTGGGTGAGCGTGGGTGCCTCCCACGGACCACCCGCCCCAGGATCAAACCCAAATTTTAGTGCCCTGTGGAGAAAGCAAACAGGTTTGGAGGAGCGCGGGGAGACCCGCAGGAGGAGAAGCATCTCTCCTGGGCTTACCTTCCCGCTGCCCTGCCTTCTGGGATGCTGATGAAATCCTCACCGTCGGGTGCCAGCCCGACCAGGCAGCCACCCTAGCTGCTTCCCTGTGCCAGGGACACTGCTCTCAGGGGGAAAAAAAAAGGCTTTCTTGGGCACCGTGCAGAACTTTCCAGCTCTTTTCAGAGAAAAATCTTTCGAGGTCGGTCCTGGAGGCAGACCAGTAGCAGCCTGCCCTTTGCAAGCTGTCATGTAATTTAGGAGGAACCAAGACAGGCTCTGTGAGTATATATACCCCTGTGACACACACACACACACAGAATGTGCCTGGCATCCGAAGCAGCCGATGCTGGATTTATCCCTTCCCTTTTTGCCAGTGACTGACATAAGTGCTGGGAACTCTTGGTGGAAAACTGCTTATGAGCTTTGGGCCTGATCCAAACCCCACTGAAGACAAAGGAAAGACTTGCGATTGCCTCGGAGCTGGCTTCGGATCAGTCCCATTATCTCCGCTCGGAAAGCAGCGTACAAACAAAGCAGGCGAGGGCTGGGGCATGGTGAGCCTGTGCCCGGAGGCCTGTCCCATCTGAGGAACAGAGAAGCAGAGAGGCACATCCAAGCCTTCCTTAAAACATCAGTCCAGAGCCCTCCTGGGAGGGGACGAGCCTCGGGAGCTGCACGTGGTCACGTACAGCCCTCACTCCTGGGGGGAGAGGCTCTGCTCAGGAGCTGACACCCAGATTTCCCTGCTCGGGGTCAGTATCAGCCATAAGAAACCTTCAGAGCCAGATCCACATCCAGACTTAAGTTGTTCTAGTCACCCACTCCCCAGGCTGAGTCTACTTTTATCCATAAAACACCATCGGTTTGGATATTCCAACACAGAGTACACCCGCGTGTCTCAAAGGACACAAGGGTCCCCGTAAACGCTTTATATTCCATGAGAGACCCAAAGAGTTACACTCACAGGCTCCCTCCCACCTAAAATCCACAAACCCATTTGTTTTGTCAACAATTAAATGGCAATTTGCATTCTTCCTGGGTAAGGGGCAGCCTGAAGGACTGAAAAATGGTTTGACACTGTTTCGTTCCACTTCTCCTGCCAGCACTACCTTTCTCCTCATTTACTTAAAAAAAAAAAACAAAAAAAAAAAACAAAAAAACGAGAAACCCCCCAAAACCTGAAAAAATAAATTGTTAAGTCATGCTTTTCTCTTTTAAGGCATTTGTTGTAAATATACAAGGCTTTTTTCCCATTGGGGGGAATAAATGAGAAGCATGAATCACACCAAACTTACCTAAGCAAAGTGCAAAACAATTCTCTATCCCGAGATTAGAGAGCTGCAGACTCCTGACCTTTACTTTGTAGAGTTTAGGCTGCACAATATTTGTAGCAGTAAACTTATTTTCATTGGCGATAAGAGGAATTTTTAACCAACACCCTTCTACTCATGACAATCCTTAGCGTGGATATAGTTACATGACACCATGACAACTCTTCTTGGGAAACTGGTAAAAAGCTTCCTTGCCCCCCTAAAAAACTATTTGAATGCCTGCATTTTTATAGACTGCCATGTGTCAAGTGAATGACAATAAGCAGCAACATGTGTGTCCTTCAAACGAGATGAGCATGAGCCAAAACGACTTACCCTAGGCTCTGTTTTTTACTGAGGCTGAAGCTGTGGTCTGGCTGGTGTCCGAGATGGGCTCAGACCCTTGCAGGCAATTACCTGGGCTCAGCGGTGGGTGGGAAGGTGTGGCGATGCACCGACCTGCCTCCGAGCACACCCCAAACAGGCTGGCACAGTTTAAACCATGCTCAGATACCCCAAAAAGGGGCAACTCTAGGGAGCACAGCAGCTCCTACAAGTTTCAAACCCCACTGACATTTTTGTGACGCCAAACTCCGAAAATCACGGCCGGTGTTGAGGATCAGGTACCCCTGAGCTTGAAACACGCGGCACTAAGTTACTTTTCAATCCTGGTCTGAACTACAGCCTTGCAAAAACGTAAGTCTCTAGGATTTCCCACCCCTCGTCCAAAGAAGTAGAGAAGAGAAAGTGGGGATTTAAAGGGAAATAAGTTAAACCTCACAGCATGCAAAATAAATTCCCTAACCAGACGGGTCTTGCCACGTCCTCAGTACGGTGTCACGGCTTGAAAACATGCCTTGTTTTCTAAGCTCATTTGTTTGCTAGAAAAACTCAGCAACTAAAGTATGTCTAAAAGAAATCCCTAGAAAGGCATCTGCAAACAGTTGCACTGAAACTTCAATTGCTGCTGAACTTAATTCACGGCAGAGCGAAACCCTGGAATCTCTGTGAGCGTGGGGTACAAATAGCTCAAGGAGGTGTTTGGTACGAAGGAAATGGTGATGCTTCTTCCATTTCCCATGAATATCATATGCACAGCTCCAGCCATATGTTGTGTTGAATCTGCCACATTCTTCAGTGGTGGGCACAGATGTGGACTGATCTGACAGATCAGGGTCTTAGGGTCACACAGGAGTAAATTGGGGGCAGATGATTTGAGAGTCACAGCTTATTTTTAGAAAAAAAGGGGGGGAAAAAAGATTGCTAAGAATCATTTCTACCATGTGTCTGAACAAGAAAAGCATTTATCTCATGAAAAAAAACAAAGAAGAGTTTCTCTCAAGTAAGGAGTTGCTTTTAAGAGGCTAATAAAGATTTTTCTCTATGCCCTCTATAGATCACAGGTGCCACAGGAAAGCAAATATGTTGCCACATATTGCTCTGCTTCATTAACAGGTATTATTTGCAAACGGTCTCCCACAATGCTCCATCTTTGCAGATGCAGAAACCTCTGACAAATAAGAAAAGTTTATTCCCAATTGCCCAACTTAAGCTATTCACTGGTTGTTCCTCTGATTAGTGCTGTTTTGTTTCCGTGTGCACCGTGGGTGATAAAAGACATTGAGGAAATAGGAAAACCCTTTCCAGAGAATATAATCGCTATGAGAAGACGGAACAAAAATAAAGGAAAAAGAAAATCAATGCTAATTCAAACCCTTTAGATTACCAAAATGCAACAAAAACGTAGCAGACGCACTTCTGCACATCTATTATTTATGCTCATAAGAGTATATTACACACACACACGTGCTCTCTGCCTCCTGCTGTACACAGTTTAACAGCAGAGAGCGAGGATGAAGTGTCACATTACTTCATTAGTCCCACAAACTGCACTGCTGAGCATTTACTGGTATGCTGCGAGGCTCCGCAAAACCAAGGCACAAATCAAACCCAAACAGCATATGCCAAAGTATAAGAAGAGTTTTACAACAGTGCCTGCCACGGTACAGAGACGTCCCTTTCCAAGGCTGCTTTGAGAAGGAAAACAGAAGAAAAACCCTGGACCAACCGGATGGTGAGGACAAGGTGCTGATGGCAGGAGTGTCCCAGCCAACCTGGACAACTAAGTCTTTGCATTACGGTCATGCCCAGTCATCTGCAGTGGATTTTTCCATCCCATCAGCTCAAATTACTGATGGGCAGCCTGGGACACTTTTATTTGCATCAAGTAGAAGCTTAGTCTGGAATGTGCCACGGATACGAGCATCCCAACCCAGGTCCCAGAGGTGCTGGAAATTGCTCAGAGAACAATGTCACCCCTTTGCTCCCCGAGCCGAGTGTTCTCCTGGGCCTGGGCAGCAACAGGGTGAAGCTGCTCCTGAAAGCATAGCTGGAGCTTTTCCATTTCCTCTTACGAGTCACTTAGGAGTTGTAGGTGTGATCAGTCATGGGGGCTTTTTTCCCATGTTTTTTCTGTCTTTTTGGCTAAAAGTAAAAGGCCTAGGTTGATACAGCTTAAACTCTACCAATGTCCCTGTACCTCAAGGTTTCCTGCCGGCTGCTTCTGGGGCTTCAGAGGGGTCACAACAACTGGCAGGAGGATTCAGATGGGATTTAAGCTGTGTGATGCTGGGCCAAAACTTTCTGAAGTGTAGCTTAGTCATTAACTTGTTGGAATAGGGATCAAAAAGCCCAGCTTGTTAGGTGAACGTGGACATTTCAGCCCAGCCATCCAAGCTCTGGGCAGGGATCATGTCACTTAAATTCTTATGCCCATTGCCTGAGATCCACTGTGCTGAGAAGGGTGGCAGGCTGGTGGAGAGGCTAGTATTTTGCTACTGCCAAGCTTTGAGATCTGCTTGAGCTCATCAGAGTTGCATTTTCCTCAAACACCCAGCACCGATCATGGCAGACCAGCCAGAGGAGCCAGAGAGAAGATGGGATGCTACAGGAGCTGCAGTCACTTCCAACTAGCTTTTCTTTTCCGTGTGATTTGTTTTCAGATGGGTCAGCTCCCTGACCTGGGTAAGCACAAAAGTTTCCATGTACAAGGCAGGGGACTGGAGCAGACGCCCAGGGTGAGGAAAAGGTAGGACCACCACTCTCAAAGGAAATATGAGTTTATGCCAGATTAACCCAGCCACTTAACTTGAATTTATCCCTGTAACTTGGTGATTCAGAGCACTTCCCATTAGGCCAAGAGACAACCAGGGGCTGGACATTTCCTTCCTAGAGAGGCATTTACCCCACGGAGAACGGACAGAGACTGGGCACTTGTGGGTCAGAGCAGTACCATCAGTAATGGCAGTGCGAGACGCAGCGATGGGCAACGTGGGGGCTGCAAGGATGTGCCAGTTTGCCCTAACTCTGGGGACAGACCTGGCAAGCTGGGAGTCCACGAATTCCTACCATCCCTTACAGAGCAGACTGCTTCCTAGGAATGAGAAGCTCAGCCCAAGCTAAGATTTGGGAGGAAGGTTGTTCTTTGTTGGTGCTTTTTCTCCGTGACCACTGCTTTCACTAACTTCTGCCTTGGCAGTTGTTTTGCAGGACATCAAATATGCAAACTTCCCCTAAAAACTTGAGTATCAATGATTTTTTTTCCCTCCACTTGAAAAACAGACTACCAGCCTTAAAACACATTACCTGCTGGCAGAAGAAGAGAGGGAACATTTTACACCTTCCACACAGACATACTTGTGCCTGAGCACTTCCATGCATGTGCAAATTGCATCACAAAAACATTGGAGTTTGTGAGATCACAGAATGGTTCAAGGTTGGAAGGGACCTTAAAGGTCACCCAGTTCCAACCCCCTGCCCTGGGCAGGGACACCTCCCACCAGACCAGGCTGCTCAAAGCCCCATCCAGCCTGGCCTTGAACACTTCCAGGGATGGGGCAGCCACAGCTTCCCTGGGCAATACGTTCCAGTGCCTCACCACCCTCATAGTAAACAATTTCTTCCTGATTTCTAATCTAAATCTACCCTCTTTCAGTTTGAGGCTGTTACCCCTCGTCCTATCGCTCCACTCCCTGACAAAGAATCCCTTCCCATCCTTCCTCAGAGATGGTCTGGTCTGTCCCTTTGAGTGCAGGCAAACAGCACTTGACAGATACGTGCCTGGTCTGCTTTCAGAGCCCTGACTGGAGACTCCAGGCAATGCTGGCTACAGCTTCACTCACCTTCCCAACAGAATTTTTTTTTACCTAAGTCTCCCCAGTAATAATCCAAGCTCCTCATCCTCTCTGGTGGGGAGCTGAGCTGCAGAAAGCAAGCTTCCCTTGCCCAGTGGGAGAACCTGCTACCTAGACACTGTTTTCTCTATTTTCCTTTCTGTAAAGTAAGACAGGAATAAAGAAGCAGAAAGGAAGGGAAGAGAAGAGAAATGGAAACCATGACAGGAGAGAAACACAGGTCACATTTATGGGTGACACCCTCCAAAGGCAGCCCTGGCACTGTTAAGAGCTAAGGGTGGAAGAAGAGGTAGTTCAGCTACCAAGCCTGACATAAGCTCCCTTGCAGGTCTTGAAAATTAGTGTCCCTACTTCAGTATGTCTCAAATTTGGGTCAATCTCCTGCTTAAATAAATAAATCTGCTTCTCTGGACTGTTCAAAGCTTAAATGAACATTTGCAAAGCTCTAGAAGAAATGGGGTGACAGGCTCTTTCAGAGGGACAAAGCATTGTCATCCTAAAGTGTAATCATGATGGTTTTTAACGGCAGGCATCAGCTTCCAGCAGTAATCTTTAAAGCAACATCCATTATCCAGAAAATCAGCTTTCAGCTAATGGTCTGTTACAAGTCACACTTGGTAAAACTCCATGCTCATTTTCTTCCTTTTTTTTCCTGAAAGCACTTGGAAATCCTGCAACAGCTGCCTGAGGGGAACACCAGAGCCCAGCTGGCTGCTGGCACGTAGTGGCACGGAGGGACGAGGAGGAGCATGTGCCTGCTGCACATCAGGGAACCTCCAAGTCAGGCACCACAAATGGCTTGAGATGCCTCCATGGGGCAGAAACGTCACCCAGACACATCTTCCCCAGCCTACAGGGCTGGTTTGGGGCCAAACACTTCATGTTAGGGCTCTGGTTGGAGATGAGGGTCTGTCACAGACATCTCCTTCCAAGGAAATTTGGGCAGCAAAAGGCAGAAGGGGGTGGTGTTCTTCTAAACAGATTTCTTGAGATTGAGACTCTCAGGAGAACCACGTTATTCCAAAGAGCTTGAGCCAAAGCGCCCAAAGCGGGGATGAAACCCCACTGGGAAAGGCTGAGCCCCGCAGCATCCTCAAGGCATTTACTGCTCGTCTTTCTAGAGCTCGTGCTCTCCCAAGTCAGGGCGTCTGTAAGGATCATAAAAAGGTCTAATGGGAGCAGAAAACACCAAATCTTTGAAACATCATTTCCCAGCCAGCAATGCATAGGTCAAAGAGCACTGTCAGCGATGGGAAAGCAGGAACCTCCTTGCCATGGCCACATGGTGCTGGGAATCTGTTGAGGAATCTTTTTTCATTCTTTGTGAAAAATACAGATAAAATGGAAAAGGCTTTTGTTTGGGTTTTTTTCCTGAATGAAAACAAAATTGCTCTGCATTTGAGTATTTTTGTCATTTTATGCCATGCTGCCCAAAATGTTAATATTTCTAGTAACAAGCCATTTTAAGGTTTTGGTTGACAAAAGCAATGGAAGCAAAGGGTGTTTTTTCAGCTTTTTACAACCAAAGTCTCATGGGGGAAAAATGAAAATTTTCGCTGTCAATTCTTTCCCTTCTATTTACTTTGTTAGAAAATAACTTTCTACTGGGAAGGTGATAAAAATGAAAAATAACCATTTGGCTAATGTTTTCATGGATTTTCTGGAAATGCAGCAGAAATAAAAACCCCACCCATTACTATGACAGGTCTTTCCATTTTTCTGAAAGTTTATGGCGCCGTAGCAGCGCTGGCTTGTTTTTAAACAAGCAGCAGCTAAATCCTGGGTTTGAAGCCAGCTGATAGACGATCTCAGAGGAAACAACACCACTTCTGTAAAGTGCTATTTTGCTTCCTCCCCCTGAGTTTGGATTGAATGGTTTATTTGTGATATGAAGGAGTGAAATACTTTCACTTATGCTAATGAGGAGCAAAGTCCTGGCTGCAGAGTGAAGGTAACCTGGTTTCTTCCCAGCTCTCCCAAGGATTACTTGGGTAGACTGGAAGAAGTTTTGCTCCGCAGCCCTAGGCTTTCTGCAGCAATAGCAGGGTGAGAACACACACTCAGCAGACAAGGGGAAGTCCACACTCAGTGTTAGGGTAGATCTGAAGATTAAAAAAGAAAAGCATTTTCCAGATTGCATCCCATTCTCAGCTGCAACACCCCTGGTCCCTGATTTCCAAACCCACTGACTCATAAAATTTGCAAGCAGACCATGAACAAATGGGGAGCTGCAATGAGACCTCCAAAAATGAAGTAACCCAGCTCCCAGCTGCAATGTAATCTAGTGTCTACCATGACTGCCGGCTGACACTGGAAAAACAAAACCGAGGGAAGGCACCGGAGACATTTCCAGCTTCTGCCTGGGTGAGGAAATCTCAGCAGCTTCATGCAAAGCCTCTGAGCTTCAGGGACTCAATCTGAGGTCCTACTGCCTGTTTTGCCCAAGGACCAAGGAGAGGAGAGAAAACCAGCCAATTGTTTCACTACAGGGAGTGACCAAGCAGGTCCTCAGCTGGAAAAGAGAGGCACAAGGGGAAATATGATTTGGTTGTACAAAATCCTGGGCTTGGGCAAGCAGCAGTTGTTCATGATCTCTTCCAACACCAGAACTGGGGTCGCTGGAGTGGGAGCATCAAATGAAACTAACCCGTGGCAGGTTCAAAGCAAATGCAGGGAAATATATTGAGTGGTTCAAATGCAACCTGGCATTAAGCCGTGGGACTTCCACAGGATGTATAATTAACAAATAAGACAGGTTAAAGGGAGAACTGCACAAGTTTGAGAAAAAAATAAAAACACCAAACACTGAGGGTTGTCAAAAAAGATCAAACCCCCTCTAGTTGAGGAGGTCCTAGGAGAGTACTTGGAGGACGGAGAGTATTTGGAAATGTCCTACATGCTTGTCCTACACCTTTCCCCCTTTCCCCTTCTGTTCATACTCCACAAGAGACAAGACCCTGGATCAGACAGACCATCAGGGTGGTCGCTTCTGCTTTCTGAGATCAAAATCCTGAAACGCCCCATGGAGACATGCCCAGGTCTCAGCTACCCTCACACCTGGAGATCCTCCCGCCACCTCCAGAGAAGCTGCCTGACTCCAAACAAAGCGCGATGGAGAGCTGACGTGTTGAAGATGTACAGCTGCCATGACCTACTTCTCTGGCAGACACGGACCTGCACAGAGCCAGCCACCAGTTTTGTGACTGACAGCTTCACAAACAACAGATCATTTAAAATGAACTAAATCAACTCTTGAATTTTCCCTGTAGTAGAAGGAGCTCTCTTTTTTCTTTTTCTTTTCTTTTTTTTTAAAGGGCAGCAAGAAAACGGCTCTGAGTACAAAGAAGACACCCAGCCCATAGGACCATGCTCTGCTAGAAAACTCTTTCCACAGACACACACATCTCTGCCTCTCCAGGGTCCCTTCAGGTCCTAGACTTCACTGTGAAAGCATCCAGGACCACACTAGGGACCAAGAGGATTAAGGTTTTCACTGCCTCAGTGTGTATGGGTTGGAGGGAGAAGTAGATGAGATTAAAGGTTTGATTTCTTTCCCATTTAAGGTTTCCTACTACAGTTACAAACCAGGATTAGCAGCCTTAGTATAATACAGGAGACTAGCACAGTCCTCCAGAAGCATCTCAGATGCCATTTTTAGCTACAGATGATTATCCCAATGTTATTCTCCTCCAGGTCCCAGTACTTTCCTCCAGATCCCCTTCCCCAAGCCCCACAAAAGACTTCCTAGCACCCCTGAAATTCAGCACTGAGCTGGGTATCTCATGCTTTGCCCAGAACATAGGGATAGGAGCAGGAAAGGAGCAGCAGCTTATATATGACACAGCTTCCAACAGGGCCCAGCCGTGGAAGGCGTATAAAATGGTATCAGCAACAGCTTGGTAAAAAGGAGCCATGTTGGTGTCATTTAACACAATGAAAAGCGTAATTGGTTACAGCTGACAAACACAGAATTGCATTAAACAGAACGTTGGATGCTGGGCCGTGGTTTACATCAAATTGTCAATCTCAATATGGCAGTCCCCTAAAAAAGCCACTTTTTCTGTAAACCCTCAGGAAACATAGCAAATCACGGCAACATGTTTATAGTCCTCAAATGCCACACAAGGAACCTGATATGTATCTTTTATTGTGGGATATACTGGAGGGCGTTTCAGTGCGTCCATGCTCATTTTCCAAATACATTGCACAGCTTCGTTAAGCCTTCCTGAATCTCTCAGAGACAGACGTTTAGATGAAGCCGTGGAGTGGGCAATCCTCAAGGCCAAACTCACTCAATAAAAGTGAGATCACTTGCCTTATCTCCGTGTTGTTTTCTGTCTTCGAGTCTGGCTATCAAGGCTGGAACCGGCAGCAATGACATGCAGATCTTTACAGCCTGCCCCTGAACTTCGCCATCCGCCACTGCCATATAAACTGGTGGCTGCTCTTGGACTTTGGCTCTAGCTTGACACCAGCAACTGCAGTAGAAGGATGATATTATTTACATCCAAACAAAAGTTTGTTTCCGTGCTTACTGTGGCTAGAATTCAAGGGCTTGGGTTCCCACAATTGTTTACACAGCAGATCCTTTGGGGAAGGGCCAGGTTTTCACGGTCACTGCACCCTCCGCCTGCCTGGAGCCCCCGTGGCAGAAGGGCAGCAGGAGAGGACGGTTGGGACAGGTTAAATGGTGGAGGCACCTCCCACTCAGGCCGAAACATCTTTTGTTTGGGAAGATACGCCAGGTCTTGCTGCATTTACAGCACACCCTGCCATGTTTGGAAGCTTCAAGACTGGCAGAGCTTATGAAACCTGGCGTCCTGGGAGGTTTGTGGGTTAGATTCTCCAGCGTCTAATACTGAGGCTGAGGTCAAGCTGAGGATTCTGGGGAGGCTAACAGAGAATCTTATCCTTCACTCAGCTTCAGGTTTTCATGTCTCTGGTAAGTAGTTAATCTTTCTAAGACCTCCAGCTCTGTGACAGTTTTTCCACCAAATCCAACAGGTCAGTGGAGATGAGGGCAAACAGACAGATAGCATACTTGCTTAAGGAAAACAAACTAAGAATTCACACAGTTTAACTTTCAACTTCAGAAGAACAGAATTACTTACGGCAGGAAAAAACATTTTAAAAACTCAAACAAGCTGTTTAAAATGATGATCCCAATTACCTACTCCATAGATGACCTACTGTGATATCAGCATATATTCAAGGTTTAAAGATAAGGGAGTACAACACAAGGTAGATTATTACAACAGGATGGCAGCACCCTGATTTCATTCAAAGTTCTGTTTTACTACCATGAGTACTCAGTCAGCCTTGCAGAAAATAGCTTTGAGCTAACTTTATTAAAGAACAAACAAGAAGAAGAGTCAACAAAACTGTTCTCTAAGTTTTAAATACCAGGAGGGGAGGAAGCTTTATTGCTTTATGCTACTACATTACACAGATACAACAACAGCTGTCAACAATAATATTATCTGTATTACAGCAGAGAACCCAACTGAGACTAAGGTCTCATTGTGCTGGACACTTGTGAAAAACAGGAAACACACTGTAAGAAACCACCCTCTAAAGAAGCTCCAGACAAAATAAGCAAGAGGGAACGAAGGGCGGGAAATGAAACCACACCTACTTTTACAGATGGGAAACTGAGGAATGCAAAGGATAAGTGACTTGCCAGAGGCTGTAATAAGAAGTCTGTGGCAGAATCATAACTGAGCCCAGATTTTCCAAATCCAACTCCAATACCATCCAAATCCAGTAGCAGACTTGCCTTTAAATCAGCCCTAATAACATTACGGTTGGATCTCACTTGTAATCTAACTGGACAAATCAGAAGTGAATACGCATTTCTTGTTCTTTTTTCTTTTTTAAGCGCACTCTTATTTAGTCCACACCGCATTTTGCTCAGGACTGTAAATTCTTCATAAAATGGGTCCTTTGTGTCTAATTTTCTCCACTTAACCCAGAGGCTGCATTTTTAGGTGCTGTGCCAGGCACAAACTCGTTCCAGCGACTGGGCACCCCCCTTCTTCCTAATGCTTCTTTACACGCTCAAGGCTAACAAACCTGCTCCCTCCACAGCATCTGCAGGAGATACGGGAACATTTAACACAACCCTCACGCTCCCAGCTCCCAGCTGCGAACGGGAAGCTCCTGAAACAAACGCCACAGCCCCGTAATGCAACGCGTTGGATGAACGCTTAAACTTATGCGGTTAACGAGAGTCAACATGATAATTTGGTGTTAGTCAGAATTACCACGGTTGGCTTACCCGTTTTTCAGCTTCTCCTGTTCTAAGCCGTCTTAGCGGCCTTGATTCATAAAAGACACAGATCTACCCATTTCAAATTGCCCTGTCGTGTAAATACTGTCAGTACAAATAAAGTAATTACTGTCAAACCATCTGAAAATAATCAACACGGTTTGCTGCGAAGTAAGCAAAGTCCATAACAAGATAGTAATTTGCACCTTTTTTTTTTTTTTTAATTTGAGGAAAAATTCACTTTCTTCAGTGCATAAGTTAAGCATGGAACATATTATTTAATCCTAATGCAAATCACACCAGCAGGAAATGTCGTAAAGAAAAAAGTAATCTTCTGAAGGAAAAATAAATTATCGACCACGTTAAGAAGGAAAGAAACATTCTCGAATAATTTCTTTCTTTGTTGGTATTGGCTGGCAGCATAATCCTTCCAAGTAAATTGTAATTTCCAAATTAGATTATACATTATGTCATATTAGTTTTATATTAGAAAAACAAACTGACTGAAAGGAAAAATGCCAAAGTCGACTTGCCTGGTAATGTAAAATTTTTGTGTTTCTACTGTGAAATGTTTAATGTTTCTTTCTTTTTTTTTTTTAACAAGTTTTGCAGCAAACATAAAACCTAAATTAAGGCAAGATATTTACTTTACCTGACCAAGCCCCGTTTGAAACGCAAATAGGAAAGGAAAGACCGAGCCTTTTCAGGACACCATATAACCATAGCAACAGCTATCTCCGGGCATAAATACAGATACCGGCATGGAAATTTTTATGAGTTATGCATCAATCAAGAATATAAGCACCTATTGCATTCAAAAATATCTTACACGTAGTAAAAAATTAAACCTGCACAGGTCAAGTGATCTGAAGTCAGGAAATGCCAGAATTGAGAATGTCTGTGAAACTTTTGCCCAGCTCTGTGGCTGTCCCTGTTGTGCAAGAGTCTTTAAATACACCTCCCTCTATTTGTTTTTTTCACACAACCCCTGCTGCGGCCACTGACCAGGATGGATGGTCTTTTCTGGGTACGTTATTGCCCAATGTGTCTTTATAACCTTCTGGAGCTGATGCTTGACCCAAACCTCCTTTAAAATGTATGACCCAAACCTCCTTTAAAATGTATTTCCCAAAACCTGCACCCAAGAGGGACTGCAAGCCTGTTTTTCACACGCTAGGCTTGCACTTCAGAAAACCTTAAAATACCACCAAGCGGAGATAATGGTTTAGCTTCAACGTATGCCAAATGAGGTGCAGAAGCACGGGGTCACCTAGGATCGAGGCCATGTGGCATCAGTGAAGAAAGCGAGGTAGGTACAGGGCCGCAGGGAAGGTGAGACTGAAGATGTCTCAGCACGCATGAGTTGCTGAGACCAAGGAGTTGCAGAATGTTTTGAAGACAAGTGTCCAGGTGTAAACATGGAAATACTGTAATTTCTTCATCGCCTGCTAAACTGTCCCCAAGAGCAAAGGTACATCACTGTCACTCCACTTTTTCAGTAAGTTAAAAACAAATTGTAAAAACAATCAAATAATCCTGCGTGCTGCAGGAACCAAAAGCCCACCAGTCTCTTTCTCCGAGCAGCTGGCTGCAGATGCTCAGGAAAATGGACCACCTAAACTGACCATCCTTCAGCTCTGCCCCTGTGCTTCTCTCCCCTTCCTACACAAGGCTGGTTACCTCCTTTGTCACCTCCTTCTCAGCATGGCGTGAGGGGGTACCAACACCCTGGGAGACCCTCTAGTCTCAGTCTCTAAGCCCAGAAGTAAAGTAATCACAGAAAAAGTCCAGCTCGGACATTGGACTGGAAAGATGTTTGTAGTCCCCTTTGGGGACTGATTTTCACAAACAGGGCAAAAATCATTCCCCATTTATAAAATTTCTACCGAGCTCACGCAAACTTTGATTTTTTTCTTTTCAGTAGCTTTTTCCTGGCCAAATTCACACTATCTTCTTGCAGATACAGCAAAATCTTTCGCAGTTTCTCACAAACATGGAACAGTTTGGACTACTCCCTAGGGAGCAGTAATGTCCCTTGGAGAAGCACTTTCCTTTCTCTCTCAAATGACAGTATCATTTGGGGTGCAATTTTCTTGGGGGACAATTCTAATCAGCATGGAAAACTTCAGGCTGAAAAGAGTAAGTTTAGGAAAGTTGGAAGCAATCGAAACGAGGATCTTACTGGGGAGATTTCTGGCAACTCTGCCATGAGCATAAGCACCCAAGTACATTTTAGTGTGGACTTTCTTGCATGCATACACATGAACACTTTGCTGAAAGCTGTTACCACTATGGAGTTCTGGAGATAAATGAAAGGGAAAAAAAATACTTTTTTCTTTTTTTTTTTTGGTAATGAGAATACTCTTTTATGGCGTTTCCAAGTTCAGATCAGCTGACAAATAGAAAATGCTTTGGTATTAATTAAAGAAATTGAACAATAGAGAACATAAAGTGCATCTTTATACATATAAAGGGAAAATAACCTGTAATGGGAAAGGAAATATAAGAAAGGAAGACAGATCTGTGCACCCCAATCCAGCAGGGAAAAAGAAGGAAGATAGATCCGTACACCCCAATCCAGCAGGCAAACAGTGCCTATGAACCCTAACAGCGATTACTTTGAAATCCTGTATGTTCAGCATCCTAAAGTTACTTTTGCTGCTAGACTTCTCCCAAACGACAAGACCACCAAAAACTGACCTAGCCCTCTGTGTGCCCAAAAGAATGTCTGGACATGGAATCATCTTAGATGTTTAAAAAAAAAAAAAAAAAGATAGAAATTTGGTCTCTAAAGACCATTTTGAACTCAAGTTTGAAATGAACCAAAACAGAGGTTTAAATGCAAGTTCCCAGTTCATCTCAGCTACAATCTCACTACTCCCATAATATAATGCTATTAAATACAACAGCGTGGTTTTAACTCGAATATATTTTTATATCATCACAGCTACAGCAGCATTACCATTATAAAACAGGCAGATACGCAGACATGTCTATCTCACTTCCTGCAAAGGTTACACTTACAAGCTTTTTAAAAGGAGCAAAGAGATTATTAATAGACGTACTGACATGGTAGTGAACAAGAGCAGTGCGAGGTACAGGCCATTACAAAACCCTTAGTAAAAGGTAGCTCTGAGCCGTGATTCTACACAACCTGTTGGCTTCCATTACAGTTTATAATCTTTTTAAAAACATCTATTAATCACCTGCTAATCCTTAGCAAACACTTCTAAGTGGATTTTTCACACGTGTATAATCTTGGGATTTTGTGTGACTTTGTCATTGATGGTAGTGTGAAGCAAGCAAGGAGCCAAGCTCCATGCTATTCAGCCTCACTTGATTTTTCTATTTGATCACATTTGATCATGAGTATCATGGGGCACCTATTAGGATAGTTTATTCCCAGTTTGGTCTTATTGTGCTAAACCTCTAATGATTTACACAGCCCTTTCGGTCTCATTTAATCCATTATATACATTATTTGCATTTAGATGGCTAGAAATGGTTTACTAAGATGTATCCCTGTGATTATGTCACGTTTCATGAAGGACCAGAGATACTACTTTAATCTAAACCTCATCACAATGAAGTACAGACCTGATAAGAGAGTTTGTAAGTCATTAGGTGTGGTTTTCATCTTCCCTATCTTCATCCATCTCAAACTCAGCCCAAACTTCTCACTTAGACCAACAGAGACAACTTCACAGAAGAAGGAAAAGAAACAGCTTAGCATTTATTCTTTTCCATCACACTTTAAAAGAAGGGCATCTGATGAGCGCAAAAGTCTGCAAGATGCTTTATTTCTTGATTCCTTACTCCACTGACCCATGGGACTTCCTCTCCCATAACACCACCAGGTCCAAGAGTCTCACTGGGTACAGTAGAGGATGACATTCTGATGGAAATTATAAGGAACTCCTCCATGATATAGCAAAGGCACAAAAAGCAAAAGATAAAACCCTTCAGTCTTCTATAAAGCAATATCTAATGTATATGAGCAAGAAATTTATTTCTCTGACATCTTGATACAAAATTATCTGCTAAGGATCTTTGAACTTTAACTCTATTATTGATCTCAGCCAAAGAAAGGGCTAAATGGGTCATGACCTGATATGGTGGGTCCCACCAACCCACCCTCTCTCGTGCAGGAAACCAGTACTTGGCTTTGGTGTGATGTAGCTTTTCATGTTTTCCCTCACAGGCCTGACCCCAGATATTCCTTTCTGTGATGACATTCCCGGAGAAGCAATCAATGTAAGATCTGTTCTACACACATTCGTCCAAACCTCTTTTTTCATCTTTTCTTTGTTCCCCCCTTTTTAGACAGAGCTAACAGGGATTTCACTGGAGGACCAAAATGCAAGTTCAGGTTCTAAACTCCATACTCAGAGTACAGCCCTTCACAAAACCTTTTGTGACACAAAATGCAACCAGCGGCTAAGGAGGGGGGAAAGAATAAAAGCAACAATTCTGAAAACCAAAGGCTCTCACAATGTCCATAAAACAGCAGTTTCAAGAGAGTCAGAATCCCAGCCAAGAGAGACAAGACACACATACACGTACATATACAAAGAGTCCTGGAGACCATGTCCAGAATGATATAATTGGCTTGCAGGCACACTTCAATCGCTCCTCCATTTAGTAGACTGTCATTATTTAGCTTAATAGGAACTTAAAGAAAGGAAGGCGGAAGTTAAATGAAGTAACCTCCCACCCAGCCCTGATGTATTATACTGGCTTCCTTTATACTGGCTCATTTGTACCTATAGAAACTGTTCTCAATGACACAGGGACCAGGGATTATTGTCAATAAAGAACCTGACTTGATCATAGTCACCCATTACCATGAATGCTACTCAACAGCTTCTTCTATTAAAAGAAAATAATCCTTTTTTAGCGCAATATTTCTTGCCACTGAACTCCACTGGAAAAACGTACACTGCAAACATCTGCTTTTACACACAGCCTTTGTGCTATGATTTCAGAGGAAGCCTGAAAGGCTCAGTCCAAGGTTGTTATCTGGGGACACATTATTTAAATGAGGATCTTTAATACACCGTGTCAGAAGGCCATCTTCATCTCTGTGACTCCAGAGAAGTGGAGGCACTGCACTGCAGAGAATTTGGCTTCTTACCTACATAAAATAAACAGTTTCAATGCCTGTAGGTCTCAAAAATAGTAGTAAGGGTTCTTTTTTAATAATCCTCAGTCTACTATTTCAACAGCTAGACTACACATTGCATCTCCCCCCACATATAAAACAGCTGCCTTATGTTGGCCTTCTAACTGTTCATAAGGTTTGTTTTTATAATAAGAAATGTAAGGAAACAAATGACCCTTTCAAAGTTCCGATCTGTTAAAAGAAATAGCAAACAATCCCAAAGCCACAGAGACTCTTCTATTGGCACAAGAACGGTGGCCCTTAGTCATTTCAGGCCCCAAATGAGATAACACTTTGAAACAACATTCATTAATGTTTGAAATCCCAATACAGAGCAATTTAATTCAACCGGCTTTGTTCTTTAGAAGAAACCTAAAGGGGAAGGCGGGAAGGGTAAAAAGACAGCTTAAGTCATATAAACTTCACCAAAGAACAAATCAAAACATCTGAGGTTCATTCAATAGGGTTGACTGGCCTCAGCAAGAAGACGACAAACAAAGAAGCATTGTATTGTTCCGCGGAGTGAGGTTTTTCCAGGAACATCCTGTCAGATGCTTTCCAAGTGAACACCATGCAGCTGAGAGTAGGTGGATTTGAAACAGGGTAAGATCAATAAAAATCCAGCTTTCTATTTCACAGGAAGTCGACTGTTAAAACAGTAATGTACTTGTCCATAGCATGTAAAACAGAAAGGCCACACAGAGGCTGGGCGTCAGGTTACTGCTCAATGTGTCTTAAAACATGGTACATACATACTGAACATCTTCCCCACCCCACCCTGAAAGCTTCAAGAGCCAAATAGGCCAAGCCTTTTAAACAAATGGAAGTAGATAATCTCTGATAAAAGGCAAAATCCAACCACCTTTTCCAAAAGAAAAGGTGTTAGCCTTGTAAAGAGCTTTTTAATACCGTATTTTGTCACCCTATCTTTAAGTCCCAGGGCTCAGAGAGGGGGAGCAGAAGGGATCACTAATAAGGACGGTACTGACTGTGCCCCAACTCATGAGAAAAGGAAGGGATGGAGAAGGCATCAGTGTGATACCAAGCATTACGCTGATCTTAGGTGTCTACGCTGTAAAGCCAGGACCACTGCTCTATTTTTTCAAGTGATTTGTTCTTCAGAGTTAGGAGTGGAAAGAGATCTGAATAAAAAGCCCTGATTCAAATGGTCTTGGCATGCACCCACATTTGGACCAACAATATGACAAGAATGATCCAAGGTCTTGAATGGCTGCTACATGGGATATGATTCAACAGAGAATGACTTCCCAAATTGGAAGAGATGACTAAGACGGGATGTGGTAGAGATCAGTGGAACCTTGACGACAGTGACTAGGGATGAGTTGTTTACTCTCCTTTCCAGGACAAAGCCTGGGAGGTAGAGAAGAAAACAGCAAGGAGCAGACTAAGAACAAACAAGCAAGTAGCTCTTCCCCCAGCACCTGGTGAAGCTAAGGAAGTCCTTGTTTGGGATGCTATGAAATGTACGTCAGTTCAAAAAGTGACCAGCAAATTCATCAGAAAAAAAGGTTTAAAGAGTGACGCTGGAAAAACATCACCAAATACTTGCCCTGTTGTTGCATTTTTTCTTTGGTGTACCTTGTTGACCACAGTCAATGGCAGAGTATCAGGTTATGGAGACCTTTGGCATTACCCAGTATAACCAACCTTACATTATGTGAACTACCACAGCCGCTGCCTGTGTGTGTTCCTAGCCTGCAGCAAACATGAGGTAATTTGGACTAATTTAACCCACCCAGAAAGATGTTTAAGCTAGGCTGAATTGTCTCACATTTGCCAGTGGCCAAAACGCAAACACACAAAGTTATCTCAAGCTAGCCACCAGCAGCCAAGGCACTGCCAAGCCCCGCGTCACTGACCATTGACTCCACAAGTTAGAGTTCACTCTAGACACAGAAGATAAGTCTGTCTCTAGGCTTACTTGTCTAATTGAGCCTCCCACAAGTCCCTTCAAACCAGCCATGCTTCAGTCACAATCTGATCTTTGGGGTGTACCTTCCAGCCAAGAACATCAGAGATATCCCAGTCAATGCTGACGAGGTTCTGACTAGTTCAGGTCTATGGCCACACCACTGCTTTGGGAAGAAAAGATTTTCCCAGGGAGGTAAAAGCAGAAATCAGGTGAAGCAACTCAGTTTTGCCTTGTTGGCTAAGCAAACCCAGCAACTTTCCAGGATAATTTCCATTTCAATGCTTACAGATCCCAGCTCACGCACCAAGTTCACAGCGAGCATAACCTCTGGTTTCAAGATGAGTGCTCAGCATTGCTGTAGCCACTTCTCAAAGGCATATTGTTAGCCCAGCTTTCCAGGTTTGCTACACAACTGAATGTTCTTGCTTTTGAGGGATTAATCAGGCCCTCTCCAGAACTTCAGGGCAGCTTTATTTCTTGCTCTGGTAACACTGCTGCAAGGAATCCATGCTGACGTCGATAGACTCCCACAGGAATGTTGCTGCGGGACCATCTGCAAGTGATTAGTAACTGGAAAGAGCAAGACAAAAAGGTTCCAATTGGTGATGAGGCTCCAGTGGAAGTTCCTGGGGTGTCAGAAGTGTTAAGATGATACTCAGTCTTCTTATCACCATTTGTCTGCCTTTCCAGAACATGGATGTGAAGAACAGCCTGGAGGCACGAGTGGGAAAGATCAGCAGCCCTGAGGAGGGGAGATGAAGTGACTGATCCTTCTGTATCAATGGCCAGGTCTGCAAGACCTTGCCTGTGATTCGCATGGATCTTCTAAATGGTAAGGGGAACCAGATGCTCATTAGTCAAAGATGTGGCTAACGTTCAACCAATGGGATGCTGGTCTAACTTTTAAGCTGTGAGTTTGGTTGCCTGCAAAATGGCAATGGAACCTTCTAGCAGGGCTGTGTGGGAGTTAGTGATTTCAGCACAGATGGATTTGTGCAAACTTCTTATTAGATTACTTGACTCCTGGGTTCTCCAAGTCAGGTTGGATCCTCACCTGAGGGCGACAGAGCAGTTCAGCCGGCTAACATGGAATCAGGCTAACTTACACCAGAGAAGGTGGTGAGGGATTGAAATAAAGCCAGCATTTAAAGCAATTAAAAACCTGCATTTCTGATGGAGATGGATCCTCCAAGGTCTCCATGGAGGGAATTCCTATTGACTTCAACACACAAGGAGATCTTAGAGGAGCAGACCCCTGAATCTGGGTCAAAGCAATGAAAGATACCCAGTTCTGCTGCAAACGACATAAATCAGCCACATTCATTCCAAACCAGGCCCTGCAGCATGACCCTTAACCAACCTTTCAGTGAACCTGAGATATGGTTTTCAAATTTGTAATGAAACCTGAAACTAAGTGATTTTCACCTGGCTCCGGCTTTCACAGAAAACATTTCACAGCAAGCTTTATTCCCTAGGTGTGATCCCTTAATTTCTTTGTTAAATTCAACCAGTTCTTTGACCTGGGAGAGCCAAAGAGTAACCTGGTGACAGTTACCTGAAATGCACTAAATTTTGTGTACAAACATGAGCTCATCAAAGTGGATACCTTCCATGGAGTTCCCTAAGGAATTTTGAAGACACTGTCAAAATCATGTGCCTCAAAAAAACAACCAAACAAAAAACCCTCTATGCTAGATTTTCATGTAAAGGTTTCCACACCTGAGTTGTATTCCTGGGCAGGGAATGATAAGGGAAGGTAACAGTAGTTAGTGCAGCCATCAATCATCTTGAAAGCTAGTCCCACCAGGACAGTGCTGGTCTGCAGAAGGGCTTCCATACCATAGCAAAAGCCGAGTCTGGAGTAGGTTGTGTGCCATTAATGTGGGCAGCTCTATTTCAGATTGTCTGCTAGCAAAGGGCTCCTAAAGGTCCCTTCTGAAGAACTGAAAGGTTCTGCCTAGTTGAAGCCCATTAACTAGCTATGTGTCTGAAGAGAAGAGAAAATGAATCTGCATAGATTTAGCCTGCCACCCCTCAACACATGTCTTTTAACACCAAAATGAGTCGGGACACACAGCACTGAACCAAGGAAAAACTCAACTGCTGGAGCAACATCCTGATTGAAGAGGGAACAGAATAAAGCACAGCAAAATTCACCAATCCTAAGAGCAGGTGCAACAGACTGCTGGGGGCCCAAGCTCAATCCCCCAACTAGACTTCTAGTTCAGATGGGGCATACAGAGTGTCCCAGAGCACCACCGAGTGTCTAAATACAGCCCCCCAAAGGTTAATTCCAAACCGTCACAGTCCATGCAGGTGCCCCGTTATCTCTGCAGCCGTGGAGGAAGAGGAGCCGTAGGTTAGTGGGGAACAGGTTGAACAAAGCCAATGTATCGCTGCCCTTACCCTCCTAATAGAGTGAGCCCTGATGGTGGAGCGCAAGCATGAAACAAACAACACGAAGAAGAGGTGTGTGGCTAAACACCCCTTTAAAGCTCTGCTCACCCCAAAACCATCACTCTGGGCAGTCTTTTGGCTGGAAATGTAACATCTGATGCTAGAGCCATATGTGAACTGAGTTACCAGCAAGGGAGCTCAGCCCTCAGTGCTCAGGGTGCACCAAGGGCCATTGGAAAGCAGAGATGCTCAAGTGTTCCCAGAGCTTCACATCCCGCTTGGTCTCCAAAGATTCGCTCAATAGACACAGTCCAATCAACCACCCTTTGAACCAAGGATCGGTGCCTGTTTTCTTTCACGCTGGGTTTCTAGACAGGTAGCGTTGCCTCACGTTTGATAATACCCTTGTTATAAAGGACACAAACCCCATGATTTACTCTGCAAAAAGCATAACGCTAACTGAAAATAGCCTAGGAAGGATATAGCGTCATACCTAACACTACATTAAATGCAAACTGAGAACCTGATATATTTTAGGAAAATTCAGCACACTCTAGACTAATAAACATTTTACAATATTATTGCACATGTTCGTTTCACTTTGTACAAATAATCATTCCCTTCACATCTAATAAGTCTGCTTGACACATTTGTGGCCTTATAAAAACACCTTCAAGGGTCTTGTTTTGAGGCATTGATCATTTATTTATGCGAAGCTCAAAGACAATGGCTAACAGTTTTGGTGGTATAAAAGCCTTCATCTGTGATCTTTGTCTCACTGTTTGTTATCTCAGAACTCTAAAATAATTTAGAGGAGGTTTTATTTTAGTGAATGAAAAAATGGGGTTGTTTTTTTTCTTTCCCTCTGGCAGCAACATGAAATCAATCAAGGTGAAGGAAAAGACCAGAGCTGTTTGAGTTTTAGCGTGTTTCCAGGGCTGGAAACAGAGCGCAATTCGGAGCCCTTATTTGCAGTTTATGCTGTCTACACAATTGCTGGAGGTGCCAGTGGCCAGGAAAGCACGGACTGAAAATCAGGCTTCCAACCATTCACCTGTGGGGACATTTGGAGTTGACTTTACCCACTCTCCAGAGACAGAGCTTAGATCGACCACACCTTAAATCAGAAGTAATTGATGTTGATGGAACTAGAAGAGTGTCAAAATCCTAAATGTAAATGGGCTCCTAAAGCTGCGTACCCCACAGCTGGTGCCCCTTTCTAACCTCGCTCCTCACTGCAATCTCACCTGGTTTTCTTGCACCTCAAAGCAAACCCTGGCTGTTTGTCTCTGGTGGGCCAGATCCTCAAGGAGTGTAAATGAGAGCAGCGTCATACACCCCTGTGAAATCAGATGGATTTAGGGTAGGGAGTACGCTTATCTGCAGTGATGGTGTTACCTCTATGGCGTGTTATGACACAGCAGTCCTGGGCTGACAGAAGGAAACAGTCACCAAACGTGCCATTGTTTTTCTAGCCTTTTTTTTTTTCTTTTCAGCAATCCACTAAAATGACAGCATTTTCATTAAGCTCACGATAGCTGATGTATGCTCCAGAGTTAACCAAAAGCAGAACCTCCACTCCAGTTATGACCTCAGATACATGTAAAGTCAAATGAGGTGCCAGGGAAATATGATAGAAATAGGAGAATTATAAGCACTTACGTAACAATACAAGCATTCTGAAGCTTGGTTTACAATTAAAATTAATATATAATTAACTGTATTTTACTAGGCCCAGATTACGTTCAAAGGACGCTAAAGCAGATTAGCAGATTTATGGAACACACATTAACTAGTTGTACGAGACTAAGCTTTCCCCCACGCCAGCTCTCCCTCGTGCTTTGTCGTCATTGCTTTTAACATCATATGATACCCAACAGCACAATACAAAAATTAAATGCCTGAAAACAAAACAGATGCTAGTCTTAGGAGATCTCTGAAAAAAAATCCATGCCTCTGTTTAAGATGCAGCAGTGGGGTCATGTTCTTCTTAACTCAGCTTTCCCTTTCTCCCAGTCCCCAGAAGACCTACCCAATTGCTCCAGGTACATCTCCAAGGGTAAAGCCAGGACCACTCCCAAAATGAGGTTAATGGTTAGGAAGAACCTTCCCCTTATGAAGATATCCTGGAGGATACCCCTAAGGCAGCACATGCATTCAGGCTTAGTCCTGTTCCGATCTTCTTGGGAAGAGTTGCACCGTGGGATTTTGGTCCATCCTGGAACCAGCTGGTACTGCTCCAGGGGTGCAACAGACCCTCTCCAGGTGGTGCTGGTTGAGGATCTGGTCCCTCAAAACCCCTTGTTTCATTGTGGGCTTGCGGAGATTTACAAGCCCATTCTAGCAAATTACAGTGGATCTGCAGTTCTTAAGGATCTGCTCTCACCATGTTTACTCAGCCTTCTTTTTTGTGCTTGTACCCACTTTCATTTCTATTGGAAATTTACCAGAAAATGTACAAAACCCTTAAATCATACTAAAGCCCATTAAACCTGAGATTAATTTAGTCTTAAAGGTTAGCTCCATTTTCTTACCACTATTTCTGTCTGCAATCTGTCTTCATCAGACACTAATTAATAAGCAGACACAGCTTTGGAAAACTGCCTTTAATCTTGGGAAAGTGTAAATACTCATAGTTACTAATGCAAAATCTCACTACACAATTCATCGGGAGATTGGAACATATAATTTTCCTTTATAACAGCTTACTGATTTAGAGGACTAAAAGCACAGGTGAAGCTGAAAAGAAATATTACTTTAGAAGTTTAAAGTATTTTGCTTTATTTTTTCTCTCTGCAGTGCCAAAGCAGTTGTATTTTCCTAAGACTTTTTTTTTTTTTTCTTAGGCAACAGGATTAGATCCTGCCGTGATTTACACCAAGAGCCTTTGCTTGAAGTCAGGGTTTGTTACTCCTGATTTACAATGGTGCAAGTCATTTGGGGATTAACCCTGTCCAGAACTGTGTGCAAAAAGGGGGGTCTTGTGACAACTAGGAGGTAAAATATTGCTCTCCAAATTATATTTTTAATGATCGCTTCCTTTCATAATGATGCAAGATTATATATTGACTGTGAAGAGCTATTTATGTGCCATGGCTAAGATACGTTTTCATCAAACATTTATTTCTCATGCCTAGAGCTAATTTGTATTTGATTAAAGGTTTTCTACGCGTTTACAGGAAAAGATTATTCACGTTGAATTGCTTTTCTCAACAAAACAAAACAAAAAAAGTTTACGAGTACTGCCAAAATAGCGGTTTAAAATACATCTCTTTTTACTCTGTGCATCACAGTAGGGATTTCTTAATCAATACCATGCTGGCTAGCTCAGATACGCCGGCGGCTGGGTGAGGCCAGAGCAGCCGCACTGTGGCAGCAGATGACACGCTGATCCCTCGGTGGAAACGCATCCTTTACCTGGACCAGAAAGTGTTATCTGTGGGGTACACCGAGATCCACACACCCACAAGCATATACGTGGGAAGATTTTTTTGGATACATCTCATTGCCAAAAAGGAGTTAAAAAAATAATCTTATGTCATTCTTGGTTCTTGAAGACCTTCAGTGATGGCCATTACAACCCTTACCCACGCAAACTATTCTAACAGGTACTAGCTGTGCTCTGCTTTCATCCTTTTTCTGCATTTTCTCAGGTAAAAAAGCTATGCTGGTTTACCAAACCATATCTGATAGGCCGCTTGGGCTGGAACGGTTTCTCTCTCCCTTCAAAATGACAAAGATGCATGGAGCTAAAAAGTAGCTTCTTCAAACCACATCTGCCTGCCCAGGCCATGAAGAAAGAATCATGGCTTTCCTTCACCCAGAGCAGATTGCCAAATTGTAGACTCATCTCTGCAAACAGTCTTTGGAGAGTCTGGGGTAAATCCCAAATTGCTCTCACATGCGCTGCCTTCAGAGGTGCGTACCTGACCCAGCACTCAGGCTCAAATCCATCTGCTTTCCATCATGTTCCCCAAGAAAGTGGGAAAAGTGGGATTCATCTCAACTGACTCCAGCCATCTAAAACAGAGGTGTCTAATCCAAACTAGTCACTCAGGATCCCACAATAGCCAGTGGAGAGCAATGCGCCCATCTCAGAAACTTCAGCACTTATTTTAGGATTAGAGGGATCACCCTTTGGAGGGAAGGTCTCCCCTTTGACCACAGGGGAAATCTAGACTAACCAGGACCAGATCCCCCAGTTAAGAAGTCTCTAAACGATCACGAGACCATTCCCCACTGCAAACTCTTCTGTGCCTCAGTTCCCCAGACAAGATCTCCACGAAGACCACAAAGGTTTAGAAAAGCAAAACATCCAAGGCAGTGATGTACCTATAAACGGGCATCACATAATGGCAGGTCCATGCCTAAACCCCAAGATATAGGCAAGTCCCATCATTTTTCCACCTCTCGCTTACCCACTCTTTTCTTTCTCTTCTCACTATCTCTATCACCCCTTCTGCTGAAGCAAAGCTGCAATATGTTGAGCACATGGGGAAGAATTCTCTGCAGCAGCATTTAAAGAAAAAAAAAAACAGGGAGGAAAACCTCCTCTGAAAATCGTTTCAGTTATTAAGACACTTGGATTTTTCAGTATAAATAAATTTATTCGTGAGAGCACTTAAGACAAGTTCTAAGGTTAACAAACACTGCACTATGCAACTCACAGCTGTGACAAATATTTAAGAAATCCGATACAGCATGCCTAAAAATTATTCATTTGCAGGCCTCGTTGCTTTTGAAGATCAACTGTTTTATTTGTAATTTTTGACATTTTCCTTCTTTTCCTGTTTGGCCTGTGAATTTGAAAGGGTTGTAAACACGTACTCCAGCTCTCTGCCTGAGGCGCTGGGCTGTTGTCAGCATGCCAAAAGGAAAAGGAAGCTGATAGGTCCTTTGGTACATACCGATATGAAGGGCTTGTAAAGATAGTATTTGTTTGGCTTTTTTGATCTGACTTTGAATCTGGCTGTAGTACCCAGCCTTCAGGGAAAAGCAACTTTTAAATAAATGCTTCAAGATTGTGCAAACATTTCAGTAGTTTCAGAGTCCTGGTGTTCTGGGTCAGGGAAGGAAGAAAATACATGTCAGTCAATAGAGATGGAAACGATAAAAAAATGGTTAGAGCTACAGTCGTAATTTTTTTCCTGAGCTGGGTGACGGGTTCTTTCGACGGCTGCATCACGTGCTGTTTCACTCATGTGCCTTTTGGCCGGCCTATAAAACGCACTGTGGGTTTTATGCATGTGCACACACACACACACGGAAACAAATTAAAAATGCACCCTTCTTTCAAACTCATTGTCCTTCGATACTACGATTCGCTAATATTGCAGTATCTAGAAAAAAATACAAACTTGCTAGTTTTTCTGTTAGTCCTCTGAGAGCTTAGAAAGGGTTATTTCCTTTCAATTCTTCATTTTGGCTATATTTCTGCATATATTTTTTTTTAACCAGTTATTTATTGCCCAGCACTCTGTAAGGCGAGGTGCTGTACCAACACGTAGGTCACACCAGCGCACAAAGCGGTGGCCGGGGCTGTCGGAGCAGATCCTGATGCATAGGCAGGAGGTAGATCCCGCTTGCCTTGGAAAGCTAGTAAGCTCCAGGGCCAAAGAGCAGGAGGAGAAGCGGAGGCAGAAGGAAGTGAAATGGCTTATTCAAGGCCACAGAGCAAACCAGTGATAAATCTGGGAACTGGAGCCACATCTTCTGGACCTTTATCACAGCAGAATAAATCAGTCATTTCTCATTTGCCTTCTATACTTGTGTGTTACTTCCCTAAGTCCTGAATCTTTCAGCAAATTGCAAGGTATTTCTACAGTGAGGGGTGTGTTTTTCAAAGCAAAAAATATGCTTCTCTCATGGGTCATTAGGGGAGATGGGAAGGGCTGGGGGGCCCAGAGGAAGAGGAGCTGGAAGGACAGAGCCCATTCCTTGGACACTCAGCAAAGAACCAGGGATAATGCATACAACTAGGGAAACACAGGTCCCAGACTGACACAAAACCAGTCATCAATTCCTTTTTTACACAACTTGATTAATACTTTTCTAAGGGGATCTAAATTTTTGCTGCTGCTATTTATCACCTAGAAATATCTGAATATCTGGAGGCCTGGGAGCTCACACTCAGCTCATACCAAAACACTCCTGGTCTTCTCCCAGATTTCTCCTGGTGCTAAGTCAGTCACATTAACAACATGCACTTTTCCCAAGGGGAAAAAACAGCCCTGAGAGTCCTGAGAAACGCTCCACAACAGAAGTACGCCCCATGAAAATTTGCAATTGAAGAGAACCAAAATCTGCAGCAATACAGGGGGGATCTGAGGTGGAACAGAGGATAACCAAGAGGAAATGGGGAGGGAGAAACTGAGGTACAACAGTTAACGATTTCCCAGAGGCCGAAGGGGTGGCAGGGTAAGGGTTTCCCATCCCTCGGACAGCAGATCTCCCCTCTCTCACTTGGCTGAGGGGAAAACTCCCTTGCAGCCGAGCCGCAGACAATGCAACAGCTCCGGGGCACGTTCTCCCCCTTACTGGCAGCTTCGGAGCGTGAAAACACTGTAGGCTCCGGCAAGGAGAGAGAGCAAGAGGAGGAAGGAGGAGACTTGATGCATACGGTAAGTTTTTCCCTGACTGGGAAGTGCTGGCTGCCGCCGAGGGGCCAGCACAGCCACCGGGGTCCTGCCAGCCCTACAGCAAACTCAGGGGCGCTGCCGCCTTCCAGCCAACGCCGGCCACGAAATTCAAAGCAGCCCAGGTTGTTCCACTATTGCTGGACCACCAGGCCAGCTCCATGGTGTGTTTGAAGGGAATCTTTCCACGCAATAAAACCCTCAGGCCGTTATTCCTCGGATGCTTGGCAGCGCGCTGCTGTCACGTTTTCATGGCAAGAGCAGCCTGCGGGAGGTGGGATCCCAAGTGGAGACAGTTATGAGGCTGTTAGACATTTGTGGCACAAGCCAGGGTGGGGTTTTGTTATCCAGCATCTAACAGGGTAGCAATGTCCTCTCCTCGGCCTGTAACTGCCCCACGGAAAGCACCGCTCCAATCTCTCCCCCCCTTTACCCCTGTTGCCGCACATCCATCCCACCAGTGGCTGGGGTTTGAGGGAATTTGTCTCTAAATGGGAACCAGATTGGAAAATGGATTAGCAGGAATAAGATAAAGAATTAAACCCAATCAGCAGGCGACCGCGTTTTTAAAAGGCACAGATGCACGCGATTAGCTTGCCGCATGTGTTCGAGTCAGATCTCAACATCAGAGATGGGTTTGGAGAAAACCTCAAATCCCCAAGAGCCCGCCAGGGCCCCGGGGCGTGCCTTAGCATGGCGAAGGCTGTGCGCATCCCTGGAGCCAACCCTGGGAAGCGCAGGGACTCAGATAGTCCTTCGGCTCCCCGTTCCCCCAAATCCATCCCCTTTGATCCCTTTTGGGAGAAGAGGACATCCCTCTCCGCTCGCTCCAGCAGCAGGCAGGCATTTCCATGCCCCCCGGCACTGGCTGCAGGATGCAGACTAAAGAAGAGACAGAACAAAGTTAATCCCAACATCACAAAGCCTGAATAGTCCCAGACTGTGTTTGGGGAGCGGGGTGGAGGGGAGAAACAGCCTTTTTTTCTCCTCCACACCCAGGTCACGGAGTGAGTCAGGGGTCAGGGAACAGGGGTGCTGGTCCAGCTCCACCCGCTCCCTAAGCAAGGCCAAGAAGGGTGAGAAAAGTTAGGGAAGGGCTTCCCACCTCCAGCTGGAGGAGGCGATGGCCGTTTCATCACGTCGAGGAATGCTCCAACGTCTCCTGGCCTCATGCTTACTTAAGACCCATCCGAAAAGTAAATATTGCTGAGAGACAGAACAGCATCTGCACACTATCAAGTTTTCCTGGATCGCAGGCAGCACTCGGGGTCACCAGCTTCAAGGGGTGGTTTTCTACTGGGGCGACAGGGATGGGACAGTGGGAAAGGAAAGGGAGGAAAAGGGGGGAGAAAGAGATTGAGTTCAATGGAAGGAGAACTTTGATTTTTGGGAAGCCCTTTCTTGCTGGCAGAGCATCACCATCAAGTTCTTGTTGCTTCGACATTTGATACAGGTTCATGAGTTCAGTAGGAAAACATGAAACCAGAAAGGGCCAAATCCTGACCCCAAACAGGCAGGGAAAGCATTGGCCCAGCCCAGGGAGTGCTGTAATTTAGCAGCCAGACCACCCTATCGTTCCTAGAACAATAAAATAATCTTACTTCTATAGGACTAAATCCCAAGCCCAGCATGGCTCTTTGCAATTGGTGACAGCAGAGTCAAGCTGTGTGGTTTGCAGCACCATCAGCTAAGGAGCTCCGAGTATTCTGCAAATATTAATTCAGAGGCAAAATTCGACCATGAGAGAGGGGACATTTCTTTCGCTGTTTCATAGACGGGGAAGCAGAAGCAGGGGTCAAACAACAACTTGGTTTCATGAGTGCTGATCCAGGCTCTCTGCTGCTGCTGGACCTCACCTGGGCAATGCTGGATTACAGCCCACAGGACTCTGCCCGAGAGATCATGGCAACTGCAAGGGCAGATTCACCACAGAGCTGCACGTGCCCACCCTTTGCCCAGCCTCCTGACCCCACCACGGTCAAGAGCCATCTGTCTGAAAGGACGATGCAAAAAGAAATGCCCTGGAAGTGCTGTGTGCAGGACCATTTACCTGCGGGATGGTTCCCCCTTGCTCTGGAATAGGACTTCAGCAAAGGAGGGTTTAATCTAATGTGTTGGGCCATAAGGCAGCTGTGAACAAGGGCAACATTGCAGTAAATTGCAGCACTTCATCTGGCAAATTTGCCAGAGCTTTGCCATGTTTGGTCATGGAAGACTTGAGTCCTCCAGCTCCAAAGGCAAAGTTTTTTAGAGCCTTCTTTCATGAGGTCTTTGTGGCCACATGTGCATGCAGGGGACCATCTCCAGTGGATTTTGATCCAGTGGCTGATCTCAAACACATCTTTACCCAGGGAAGGAGATGATAAAGGTTCATCAGGACTAACCTGGTGTCTTCTCTTCAGCTGCTTTTAATCAGTTAGTGTAAACAGACATTATTGGGCATGTTTTAAAGAAACGCTGAACTGAGTCAGATGAGTTGCATCCTGAAGGCGCCCATCTCTCCCCACCAAAAAAGGCAGTGCTGACTAACTCCACAGACATGTTTTGCTTGTAATCAACCCAGTTCAGAGATGAATCACACCTTAAGTTCCTGTAAGTTTTCTAAAAGTCTTCTTGGAGGAAAGAGAAGCCCCCTGCAAGGTTAAGGCTCAGCCCCCAGCAGGCACCAGAGACGCCCCTCGGGCGCTGACGCTGCGGCACCAGCCTCTAGGACTTTAATTCTCCCTGGTTTTGCTGCTCATGAAACAACTTTCTGGCACTGACAACTGGTGTGCCGCAGCAACAGTGAAATTGCACACATGGTGGTCTAAGGAGATAAGCAAGGCGGGTTTTGAAGGGAGAAGGAATATCATTCGCAAAGTAGGTTTGGCTGCGTGGAAAAACACAGCATCTTCATCATAACTCTGCTGTGAGCCCCACAGGTGACCCCCTGACAGAGGTGGGGTTGTGTCCTGCCTTGGTGATTTTGTTACCTCTCCATTCCACCCAGTCAACCCTCGCTCCTGACACAACAGCCACAGAGAGTCCCCAGCACAAACGGCTTTGCCCAAACTCACCGGCGTGAGGCAGAAGACAGGGGTCAACTGCCCCTTTCCTCCTCCCCGCTCCCCAGTCACCCTCAGCTCCCAAACCACTCTCACCCCCAGTGAAAATACTCCACCTCCTGTAGCCCACGCGGCCACTCCAGACCCAGCTGGTCAAATCCAAGGAAAAGATTTATTTAAGCTTTTTTCAGCGTGCATTTTACTGCAGACATTGCTTTTAATAAAGGCTGCACCACAATCCTTTTCATAATGGCACTAAGCAATCTAGCAATATCCTCATGCACTTAGAGAGTGAGTTAATGAAGGAATAGGTTAATTGAAATCGACTTCAGTATGGAGCACGAGCGGTTGAGCTGAAACGTGGCATAAAATAAAAATGAAAAGAAAACCCAGCTTCTCAAACCAGCCTGTAGAGCTTTCTGGCCATACACGGAAAAGAATTATTATTTCTTCTTCGTCTTCTAATATGTTCGACAGTAAAACCACCAATAATATGAAAATAAATTACACCTGGGGCAACCTTATATTGCACTAACAGTCTGGCTCTGATTAGCCTTGCCTTTATCATGCATGCATCGTATTAGTCCGTTTCAAAGAATTCACGGAGAAATTCATACTTCGACCTTAAAACAGAGAGTAAAAACACAGCTGAATTTAATTACCCGCTGACCGCATGCACTGGGTTAGGTAATAAAATATAGAAGCAGTAAGATATGTAATGCTTTATTAAGCTATCTCAGATACAAGAGCATGCCTGGCAATTATGCCTGAAGGCTACTGAAGGCTACTCAGAATCTCTCGCGGACCACCCAAAGAGAGAGCTAAACAGAACCTGGTTCTCACTGCACAGCAAAGACATCCATAAATAATACAGCTATATGCAGGCAAAGTGCCTCCTTGCTCCTATCTGCTTTTAAATCCATATGTTTATCAAACACACATTGCCCTGGCATCAACCTATTCTTCTCAGCCTTGCTCGAGACATGGGTTTTTAACGCTTTCCCGGCGCACGCTTAAGCCCGGCTTAGGCCTCAAGTGTATGGACGTTTAAATAAAACAGTCAAAAATTAAATAAAGCCTAGAAATGGCTGGATGAGAAAGGAAAAGCTGAGCCTGCCTCTCCTCCTCATTCCTAAAAGGAAACTTTGGCTGCAATTAAAGTGGATGGGCAAGACGGGAACCAGTTCACAGAGACACTCTGCAGATAAATAAAATGCTTAAGAGCGCACAGCACATGACAGTGACAAGGAGATAGAGGAGAACAAATCCTATCTTAATTCCAAAATTAACAATTTAAAGGACTCCAGTAATAGGCACAAGCTGCAAATACTGCCCTGGTCAGATCAATGTGTTGAAGCAGTAATTTTTGAATTACTCTAAACTAACATCAGCTCTTTTTATATGCTTCATCCAACCTTATACTGCCCATAACGTGTAAACTTACACTAATAAAACAGAGCTATACAATGAATAAAGAAAAGGTTGTCATAAACAGAGAGGGGAAAAAAAAAGCCCATCAAAAGATACGTTGCCAGGGAATTGTACTATAAACTGGATAACCCAAGTTTATAAAGAGATTCACATTTTCAGGCCCTCATCCAGGCAAGGGGCCCAGGTTGTAGGTTGCCAAGGGGAAAGACAGTTGTCTGTCCCTATGCTCCTGCACCATCCCCACCTCACGAAGTTGCAGGAGAGCCACCGAGAGCTGACCACCCCAAATCTCAGTAAGAGCTTGGAGGCTGGAGGCCAGGCAGCAGGATCAGCCCGGAGGGAGCGGAGCCAAGGGAAAGGTGAAAAAGGGATGGGATTTGCGGAGATCGAGGCAGATTCTCTAGCGGGAGGGGAATCTGAATCAAAACCTCACATCCAAACTTCCCTGGTGACCACCCCTTTTTCTCTTCTTCCATTTCCCTTCTCAGTTGTTGTTGGCTTCGACTACAGACAATTTAGGGTAGGAACACTTTTGCGTGTGGCTGTGCCATCCCTGGAGACACCACACTTGGTTGGAGTCTGCAGGCTGTATATAAATATAATCACTGCCATAAGAATCGAATTAGAGAGGGATCCAATATTCTCATCTAACCCCTCTTACTCGTAACCAGCTGAACCCAACTTGCAGATCCCAGAAAATTTCCACCTCTGGCAATCTTCTCCCCCATGCTTGCCATGTAGGTCCGCTCCTCTTTTCCTGTGACGGGAAATCTATTTCTCTGTGTATTTAGGTTTAGGTTTTAGTGTTTTTTTCATTTTAATAGGAGAATCAGTCCAAAGCAAAGGCCAAAATTTGAATCAAATTCTTCCCAGAAAAAAAAAATAAAAAAAGAAAGAACCAAAGAAAGAAAAACCAATCCCAAGTTTGGGTCACTTTTTCCTTTCCCACATTCCCTGCTCTTGTTCATTTGTTGCTCTTCTGCATTTCAAGCTATCTGGCCAGGATCAGAGGCAGACTTTCTTAAACGTATTGTGGTGTGAAAGGCTGCTCTGGAACAATTTCTGGGCACCACTCTCAGTGCAAGATGACTTGGAAATCTCCAAATAGAGCTGATTCTCAAAGACTTCCACAGAGCAACGCTGGAGGGGAAATAAAGAGCTCTGGAAAATGGCCATACTCACATCTCCGGGAGCTTGTGAGCTTTCATGGTAAAGGGGAACTGAGCAGCAGCTCCAACAAAGTGACACCTCTCTGGCTGGATCAGTGTTTACACGGATCACGTTTTGCTCTGCAGTGTCCTTTAGCAGTGCTAGCTGATAAGTCTCCTACTTCATGCCACGTATTTCCCACCACTGAGCCAAAGGGACAGGGTCCACTCGAGTACTTTGCCTGCTGCTGATGGAGATGAGGACCCAGGGGTTCGGATCACAAACCTCCTCTCTTCACACCAGAGTCTGAGAGTTTCCTGGGGTGCTATATTTCACATAGGCTTCCTGAAATCTGTCCCTAGTGTTTCAGAGTGGGGGGTTAGGAGATAAGAAACAGAACCTTGTATGCCAGATCAGGAATTCTCGCAGACAACGCCTGCACAGAGCGCCCTCGCAACAGGCAGCGGGGGAGCCCCGCTCGTTCGCATTCTCTTTATAAACAGTTGTTTATTTTATTATCTTTATTTGAAACAGATTATGCAGCAGAAGACTTCTGGAAAAATCTTTTCCATCTGACTACTATTTTTGGCAACATACGGTACAGGGTAGAAATGCGCTTGCACGCGTTTATTTATTTTTCTTCATCCCAAAGGCTGCAAACGGGGAGAAAGATGTATTGGAAGTAACTTCAGAGAAAGCCTGGGACTGTCAGCGTAAAGAAGACTCAGGTGCAAATCAAAAGCCTTCTCCTGGGGCCATCTGTGGGCCACATTCAGCAAGACAGAATTAATCTTTCTTTAGGAATTCATTTTTGCCTCCATACTAGGTCCTATCTCAGCTTTCCCTAAGCAAAGAGCTCAGAAAACCCAAAAACCAAACCCAGCCATCTCCACCACCAGAGCTGAAGGAGTGGCTCCTGCTGCAAGGAGAAGACGACAACTCTGATCCTCTGATGGGAACCAGAAATGAAGGATGACAAAAACATCTCGAAAACTGCTTCATTGTGATACTCCTACACCAGAAGAGACTGTTCTATTGAATTAGTGGCATTAACAATTTTTCTAAAGAAATTAGCCAAAACAGCCACAGAGAACAATAGAATATGATAGTTAGCCTGTAAGATTCAGTTAAAAGCCCTGATTTACCTCTGATATCAGACATCAGTAAGCCACAAGGACTATGGGCACAGGATGCACACATTTCAAGAGAGGCTGGAGAAGTTTACGGATTATGTCATAAAATTAGTTGTAAGAACACCAAAATTCAATGACTCATTTATCTGCATATGCAAAAAAACATCAAGGAAAACTGCTGGGGGGGTGGGTGTCACTGCATTTGAATTGATTGGTTATTTTTATTTACACCTTGATTACTGATATGGGATTTTTTTCCAGCTTACTGGTAATTTTCCCAGACATACAGTGTCTTTCCCTTTTGTTCCCCCATTCTGAACAGAAATGAAAAGGAAAAGAAACAAGAAAAGAAGAGATATTTTTTTAAAAGAATTGGGGAATTATTGCTCAAAGTAGAAACTATCCATTGAACTTTGCTTTGAGAGGGGGAAAAGAAATTATTTCCTGTCAAAAACATTTATGCAGAGAAAACCCCAAAAACCTCAGGCTTTCCCTTCCCATGTGTAACTGCTGAACCTGTCTTCATGATGTACAATTTCTTTATAGGACATGAACACATGCATTCGTAAGCCAGCAACAAGGCTTTCACACAACCTGCAGTGCCCGTAACGTCTCTATAAAATTTTCACTTTAACTTTATTCATTGATCTGCTTGTAAACTTCCCAAACAGCACGTCGCCTAATTAATCATTTTTATACTAGATGCAATTGTGTGTTTAAGCTGCAGAATGGTTTGCTGTGGCTAATCACATCCATGCACCGAGCAAAGACGGAGCTGTTTGACAATTGAATATGAAGCTTTAATTATTCTATTCAGAAACAAAGTTTTCATTAGAGAATCCCAGAGCAGCTGGTTACTGTAATGATGTCCCTAGTGGAATTACAAACAGGATGAAAAGGGTTGGACAATGTTATTTGACTTACAGCATCGCGATGTTCATTTTGAAAACCATGAAGAGTTGGACAAGATTCTTTAAGCTTTCTGTTGCTGGTGCCAAAACTCAGCTGGAGTGTGTTTTCACGACACTCTCCACTTCCTATTGTTTTGCAAAACGCTTTTTCCACCTTCTTGAAAGGACTCTGAAAACAATACACCTCTGAGAGCGAAGATTTTCTGCTAGGAGGAGCTACTGAGCTGAGCACAAACTACATGTCCTCTCTGGATCCCTGTTGTCTAGGACTGCATGGAAATACAGTGCATGTGGCTTTGCCCTCCCACCTCCAAACTCTTTTAGGGAGCAGATGTAACGGGAGAAGGTGCCACTGCCATTAACACTGCCTAATATGGCACATATTCCCCTAGATGCAACCCTACCTGAGTCACGAAATGCGGATATTAACTGGTCAAAGATGTGGGTGCAGGGGCACGAGGAAGTCCTCAGTGTGAGTTGGACCAGCTCCAACCCCACATCACATACCGCCCTAATGACTTTGTGTCTAGCTGGGAAACGGAGAGAAAGAAGCGTGGGTCCAGTTCACAGTGTGAAGGAAGAGCCCATTACCCCTCGCTCTGCTCCTTTGCTGTGCTGGTGGTGACCATAAGAAGCTGGGGCAGGAAGGAAAAAGAACTAAACAGCCTCCCAGTCAATTACATTCAAATTCAGGACTTCCAGTGAGGCACCGCAGCTTTCAGAGGAACCTTCACAATGCCATCATAAGCACTCTTCCCTGTAATAAACTCACCTCAGCTTGCCCCAGTCTCTCCCTTTATAGCAAAGGTAGTGAAAAATTGAGTTCTTGACTCCTTTAATGTATGCTCATCCTTCTTGAAGACTGGGAGGAGGAAGGAGGTTAGTGGGTCAGGGCAATCGTATAAACTGTCATGAATGATCATTTTTCCTGCAGAGAAAGCCCTTTCCTCTACACAGCCCCCTCAAGCCATACGTGCTAATGTCCAGAATTAGGCCCTGAAATATAACATCCCTATTGAATTCTCTCCTCCCATGCTGCCATCCCTCTAGGACTTCACTAACCAGTTCAGGCTGTGGAGGTAAAAGTCCAAAGACTGTTAGTAACATCCCAAATGTAAGCCCACCATGAGAAGGAAAGGAAAAAAAAAAAGCTCATGAAGACATATATCCTGCTGAGCCACCAGAGAAGCTCCAGGAACATCAAACACAGAACCAACTCCAGTGAGTTCTGATGTGGTTTCAATTTTGGATTCTGTCATTGGGAAAGTAATCAGGTCAATCAGAAATGTGGTGGAAACCCAGCTGAGAACATGAATTACTGCACATTCTGGACCACCCAAGACCAGAAAAAGGGGAAAGAAAAAAAAAAGCCCTATATCTTAGTAATACTATAGCTTTTATCATTAGGGCTGGAATTATAGTTGCAGTGAAACTATGGAAACAATACAGGCTTGTAAATGCTTCCCATTGAAATCTACATTTATTTTTTAGCCTGTGTGTCCTATTGCTGTATAAAACTACTGAGAAAGTTCAGCTAGGGCTGAGGGCTGGGGGTCACATCCTCAGCGGATGCAAATGTGGAACAGCTCCAGTGCTGGGAGGATTCAGCCCTTTGTTGAATTAAATTCCAGCTAGAGACTGATCTTTATTTTTTTTTTCTCCCTCAGTTTACAGAAAAATCTATTTGGGGCATTTGTGTGAGTAAGTGGATGTGATTTCTTTTTCAAGGATGTTTGGAAATGAGAAACTGAAGCACTGGAGAAGTCTCTCACCAGACTTGTTAGTGTCCCTTTCCCCCCACCCCCCCAAGCAGCTGTGAAAATAGTCTAGCTGTAACAAACATGTGGATTAAAATGGAGATATTTCACAAGTGCAACCCTCTGTAGCCAGGCTCCACTCACCATTCCCTTTCCACAAGTCTCACTGAATTCCCTAGAGCATGATAGAGAAAAAGGGAGCGAGTAAAAGAGGTAACTCCTTCTAGGCAGTACGAAAGGCTTGGGTAGGGCCTGCAAACACTCCTTACTAAACACAGATTTGTTGTAATCTCATAAAACAACCGACTCACCCTTCAGGTAAGGTGAAATGGGAACAATTCCTCTCAGCTGTTAAACCAGCCCAGTTGAGGCTAGAAGCACTCAGAGAATAAAGAATGTGAGATGCCTGAAATACAAGGGGTAAGTTAAAACCCGAATCCCAGGAAGCCGGATTTCAGGCATTAAACATCAGCCACAGAAGTCCGAGACTGTCACTTTCAATTTGGCCTCCAAAAAAAGAGGCCAAGGTATGCGATCTGGACGGCAAGTAGAGCTACACGAGACAAAAACAGAGTCCCCATTTCACTCCCCTCAATTAAATCCAGAGAGAAACCAAAAACTTTCTTACATTGAGGGTGGTCAAGCACCGGAGCAGGTTGACCAGAAAGATTGCAGTCTCCATCCCTGGAGATGCTCGACACCCAGTTGGGCAACGTCCTGAGCAACCTGCTTGAGCACACGCTGCTCTGAGCAGGGGAGCTGGAATAGATGATCTCCAGAGGTGCCCTCCAACCTCAACTGTTGTGTGTGAAGACTTTGCTTTCGACCTGTTCTCTGCCTGAAACAGGCTGATGAGCTCCCTCCATGTGAGCACATGGCCAAGAAAATTCTCTGAGATCAGAGACTGGCCAGTGAGCAGCCTCCAGTCTCCATGGATGAGCAAGGAAATGCAAATTCCTTTCTCCACAAAATTAATAGCACAGAACCCCAAACACTGCAACCTAGAACTAGATACAGTTTGCAGAACTCTCAGGACTAGAATACATGGAAAATTTCTTTTTTCTGTTCTTGTCTATCCGTTTTTAGACAGGAGCATGAGGAACTGAATTAGCAGGGTCATGCTCTCTTCCTCCTGTGGTCTGCCTCAATCTAAATACTGGCCATGGTAGAGTCCAAAGCACGTTCTGCTATGGTAATAAAAAGATCATGGTCATTTCAAAAGCAATTAAGCCCTCATAATCGATTGTGCTTTTACCACAGCCATCCTAGCCCTTGAAGCACACACCCAAGTGGAAAGGAATTGATGGACATTTTCACATGCCCTGCATGCCACACGAAATACTTCTATTTCTGGCGAGTCAGATCCCAAAAGTCTTCCAAAACCAAAATGCTATAAAATAAAATCCCTAGGAGGGAACTGCTTTTACTGCCTCGTCACTGTCACAGAAAATGAGAGGGAGAAGGCCACAGTGGTTCTAGTCCTTCATAGCAAGGATTTTATCAATAGGAGAAGATTATGGCCCTGTGGCCGGCATCAACCAGTGAAGTTGGGCTCTGATCCTATGGCAGGGCAAATCCCATCAAGGCATGTTATCCTCCTTTCACATGGGTCGTGCATGCAAACGACTGCTATCTCAGGTGGTGTCTCCACTGTCATTTCCAGGCAAATGGAAGCATGTTTTGCCTATGCTTCCTGCTGAGCAGATGCTCTGCAATATGGTGCTGAGTTAGTGATCATGCACAAGACCTTTCCATTCAAACTTGGCCAACTCCCTGACATCTCTCTACAAAAAACTACATAGATGAGACCTTGGGTTTAATTTAATTTCTGCTGCATTCACTCTTCAGCCCTGAAAACTAAGCATTAGAAATCTGGCAAAAACCATCCCATCACCTACATCCTAGTCCCTTGACGGAGAGAGAGGATCCTTGCTTTCTCATCTATGACGGGGCAGGTAGCAAGCAGGCCTTTATAAACAGATAACCTTGAAACTTTCCGCCCCAGAGGCCAAGACGCTCCTCACTGAACAGGTACCACAACCAATCAAAATCTGCTGAACTGGGCTGAAATTAAAATGCTGTCATCAAGAGCACAAAAGATATTTGTATCCCTTTGAAAGAAGAAAGAGAAGAATATGCCTTCCAGGTATCCTTGTTTTCCACTGTCTTACTCCCTCTTTTGCAGGCCCATGAGATACCCACCTATAAGACCCAATTTAGTGGGTCACATTCCATCATCTCAGGTGTTAAGGAAAGAATTCTGAGCAATGAGTTCAGGACAGAGCCCTCAAGATCCCCCAAGCTGCAGCATCAAAGTTTGACTATGAAATAATGGTAATTACTCCCTATTGTCTCAAACCAGCCTTACTGCCATGTTAGAGAAGGTTCGTCTCAGCTAGGCTTCCCTAGCTCAGTTACGAGGCAACAAAGCCCCTGTTTTCTTTCAAAACCTTGTGAAAATGATAGACAATACAACAGTCTTAACCTTAAATTACTATATATACATACATGTATATGTATCTAAATAAAATAATCAGAGAGGGAGCAAAAGTTTGCTGGCAGCCTGAGGCTTCCCTCTGACCAGATGTACCCAGTTTCATTTCCAGTAAAATTCCATGGAAGCCACTGGCATCCCACTGGGATGTGCTACACACATATTAACTTGCTAAAATAACAAGGAAGATTTGCATGTATTCTGCTGTGATCTACCACTTTTCACTTTTTTTTTTTTTTTGTATAGTCACTATAGTATCAAAGCAAAACATGACAGTATGGAAACTCAGGATCACAGGCCAGCTTGCTCCTGCTCAGCAACCTCTACCTGCTGTACTGGGTCCCCTTATACTCTGTCTCACGTGGCTGGAAGTTTCTTGGGCTAAAAGGACTGCAATCCTGACCTTCAGTACTTCTCTGTCACCGCCTCCCAAGAGTTGTGATCTCATAGCCATGAGAATCCTACAGCCAGAGTGTGATGAATTGTTTGACTCCCAAAAGACAGAGTACATCCTTTCCCTGACAAATGGATGCTTTGAGACCCAAAGCTGCAAAAGTTCTTCATTTGAATGGACAATGACCAAAGCCTAAAAAACCTATCACTACCTTAATGCTTGCAATAACCTGCCTCCCTTTGGTTTTATTTTGGCTTGAAGGGCAGCTACGACAAAGATGATACGCGCCATCCACAATGAAAACAGATTGATATATTATAAACAGAAGAGTCTGGAGATAAGCCTGACTCAAAAGCTCCAGTTCTAGACACTCTCCAAATTTTTTTGAAACCTCCTTAGAGACCAACATCCAAGCTACATACCTCATAGTCCTCGCTTTTGACCTCTGCTCCCCCTGTGACAAGCTGGGGACACGAGCAGAACATCAGCTAAGTGCTAAGCAGAGCTGGCTGCCCTTGTGAAGTGCCTCTGCCTAGGACTCTGTCATCTCCTCCCACTCATTCATGCCCTCCATACTGCGGCCTCATCATCCCAGACCCCTAATCACTTGATGTACACACTGTCCATAAATTAGGAGACATCACAGTGTTATTTGGGGCACTGAACAAGATTACTGTGCAATTACACCAACGAGCCACCTTTATCTCCAGGCTTGAAATCATGCCTTTAATTAAAACACTTTAAATCAATAAAATTATACTGTAGCCATCGACAGTACATACAGTTTTGCTTACTGGAATGACCCCCATTATGTTCAACGGGAGATATGTTTCTGCCTGATTCAAGCACAGCAAACACAGACTTTAAGTAATGGCAAATGTCAAGTAGTTTCAGAAGGAAATAATTATAAATCATTCATGACACCCCGCGACGTCCTAGCTGTTGGTTGGCTTATTCCTCCTGATTAGTGCTAATTTGCATACAACTCAGACCTGTGCAGCAGTAATGGAGGCTCCTCCAGAGAAAGGAAGGTAGCCTGAAGCACAAAGGGAGGTGGGTGGGCCATGATGGGAGAGATGCTATAGAGGTATGAGAGGTCCACAAAATCTTCAGTATCATAGAGATGTACATAGGGAACAATCAAACCATCTCTTCCTACTTAATAATCATCACAGGGAAGCAGCAGGAAGAAGAATAAAGGGCAAACAGAGGAATGTCATTCTCCATGCGGTGCACAGTGAAGCTGTACAGCTCCATGCTGCAGGAGGCTGCATATACAAAAAGATTCGATGGGCTTCAAGTTCACCTCCAGGGCCAAGGACAGTCAGTGCAGAAGACAGGGATGGAGGGCTGGGCTTCTTTTTCCCCACAACAGCCAAGAAAATGGATGCACACAGGTATCGTCCTCAGGCTGGCTCTGTGTGTGAAAGCACCACAGATGCCACACTACTCATCTGATAAAGGCAGCAAGCAAATTGGCTCCCAAGTCTGGAGGTGATGGAAAGTGAGGACCAGCCTCAGGGAGGACGCAGCAGACCGCAGAGCTGTCACGGTGATGGCAGGCAGAGAACTTGCTCCTCAAGAAGTGGCCCGCAGCCCCAAAGCCACACGTGTGATGTAGAACAAGAGCAGGACTGGGGTAGGCACTTCCAAAGGAGAGTGTGGGGAGTCAAACCCCACCTTGAGTAACTTAAACTCCCTCCGTAGCCTTATTACACTGTCCCAGGAGACACAGGAAAGTTTAAAGGAGCTCTAAGTCAATGGGGATTGTCTGACACAGTGACAGAGGCCTGATTTAACAGACTGCTAATTAACTTCATGCACTTCAAGTCAGGCAAACACTGAGCATCCCTGTCGCACCAGGGCCTACACACAACATGGAGATAGCTTAAGCCTGGAGAAGTAGGCTGGAAACATCTAACAACAAGAGGATTTCCCATGATAAATCTAGTACTTCCTGCTTCTGGCTGTGCTGGGTTTACCACACAAATCGTCTTTCTCACAGTCCTTCGGCGCTGCTCATTCCATTCTCAGCTGGGCTCCAGACGCACAGAGGTGCAGGGAAAGGAAAATAATGAGACAAAGTTGGAATAGGCAAACCTCGTGGTGCTGGAGGCTTTTCAAGGCTCTCAGATGCTTTGGTGGGTTTGCAAACAGGGATAAGATTGTGAACCACTTTATTTTCTTTCCCCCCTGTAATTTAAAATGCATGCTCTCCCTTGTGTACCACCAAGGGTGGCTCAGTTATTAAAGACACAAACAATTATTTTTTCATTTTTTTCTGGGAGACTTGACTATGCCCGGGGGAGTGAAGAAACCTGGACCACCTACCATAAGCTGGGTAGTCCATACCCTGTGTTTTCTTCCCATGCTGGTGCTCCCACTCTGGTGCCCATCTGCCACCACGACGTCCCCATAGTCGCTCTGTGCAAACATTCCTTGTTTTCAAAAACAGAGATGATCCGAGAGTTGTAACACTCACACCCAAATCTGGAAACGATCTGGATTTTCCCCAAAGTCTGGCATCTCATTTCAGGTCCATTGTCCAGAATTGACCAGAGAGCAATGCCCAAATTAGACCCTTGATGCAAGCTTGAGCCTCACAGACTGCCACCAGTGGTTTTGGCACTGTTTCCCAGCTCAAATGCATCTTCTGCTTATGCTGTTCCCTGCTCCAAAAGGTTTCTCGTTATCCTTTTATATTGCTTCATCCATACAAGTTCCATCCCTAAACCTCCACCAAATTCACCTTAAATAATTCTTTTTCTGCCTTTGTCTGTAATTCATCAGTGTTTTTCAATAGCAGTGATTGTCCCTGTCCGATTAACTCTCCTCATAAGCACTGCCTCTCAGTTTTTCCCACAGTTCAGTCCTTCAAGCTTTTTAAACATGATCTGCTGTTCTCTAAAACCTGACTTAATGGTATCTTCGGAATACACCGAGACATCAGTGCTATTTGTACCCAGGCATACAGAAGGCTGACACTCTAAGCTCAGTGATGGGAGATCGTAAAATGGCTATTTTGTGCCCTGCCTTTAGCACTGTATTAAGAACTTGGATTTCATCTGCCATTCACTATCATCTTAAGGTCACTTTCAGACATATTGTGTTTCCGGGTCCCCCCATCTCTAATTGCACAAGTTAAGATTGCTTTCAATTTTAATTTCCTTCCTTTGATGGTTTCATCCCACTCTCAACATGACCTGAATGTGGGTTACTTATTTGTTTTTTAGGCTTCCTCTGAACACCTCTGTTGACCAGTTACTGATTTGTTTAACCCAAATTCACAATATACAGTTAAGAAAGTGAGACTAAATCACTGAGCATTCATTAGAAACAGATCAAGAAGAGATAACGTTAATGTCCCCCTGAATGATGCTTATACCCTCACATCTGGCCACTAAGTGCCTCTATAAATCAAATACGGCATAAAAGGATGAGGAAAGCTGTAGGGTTGCAGCAGGCAAACACTGTCTCTGCACCACCACAGTGTATCTCAAAGGAGTCTGCACACAGCCGAACTAGCATCAGCCTTGTTGGTTTTCTGCCGGTCCGAATATCTCGTTGCCTTTTCTGCGCCGCTCTCCCCATCCACACCCCTTCAGATGACCCCTCTCCACTGCTTCCCAAACCTACAGTCTCAGACACATCAGCTTTTCTTCTGATATCTTGTCTCTGGCATTGCTCTGAAGAGCATGAGAAAGCCTAACACGGGGCTCAGCAACCCATCACAACCACCCCTTAGAACACGCAGTGTCCACGTCTCTGACCATGCAGCCTCTATGGAGGCCCAGCATCTGTTTTGTCCAACATCATCAGACTACGTAGCAGGCTGAAATAAAGCATTAACTCCCGGCCTTAAGTCACACATTTTGCTATCCTGTGTTATGTTATAAATTCTTCACCCTCATAGATAGTTAGCTACCAAGTTAAACTGGGTGCTTACTTCCTCTTCGCTGTAAAATTTTCTACCTGGTTTTGTTAGAAAGAGCAAATCCAGTCACTAATATTTGATGGGCATTAACAAGTTTCGTTACTGTATTCTAGATCTTCCACTAGTGTAATCCGGATCAGATTTGAACACTTGTATTTCCAGAAGCTTCTTGTTTATCTGTACTTTGAATTTTTCTTAGAGAGACAAGATATTGAAGTACAACAAAAACTGATTTTTCATTTTCAACTTTAACTTCTATAGGTCCAGGCCAAGTCAGAGCATCTCAAAAGAACATAAAACTCTCTGCCTCGGTGCTCCTGCACACAAATCTCTTCAAAATCACTGACCCAAAAATTAAAGTCTTTCTAATATAATGAAACTTTTTTTTTTTTTTGGCTGTATTGAAAGCCCTGTTTCTCCTTGATTACTCTGCTAATGTTTTCTCCTGTTCACCTCCACCAAAATGAAGCATTTTTAGTTCTTTTCCAGGGAGCTTCACACTCTAATCGACCGTGCTGCTGAACACTTGGTTTTCCAGGTCTCTGTTAGCAGGTCTACCCAATGGCTATGCAGGGACTTATTTGTTTTCATAGAGTCCTTCGCCACTGCTATGTCACTTCAGAGGGGGCATGACGGACTTGGAAGTGAGCTGGCTGCCTGACCATGACTGCAGTTCTCTG
>VXBO01002238.1:2009321-2030200 GCA_013400135.1 Rhinoptilus africanus
TAAGAAAAGAGAGAGAGAAAAGCAAGAGTAAAGCCAGGCAATTATCTGTTATTAACCCAGTCCTTAGTGGTATCACTTTGCTCCTAAAAATAATGACAGAGCAACAAAGCTTGTTTGCATCTCCCATGTCCTTTGTGGGTTCCTTATTATTCTAATGAGCTGCTGGAAAAAGCACTTAGGTTCCATCCCTGTCGGTTATTTCACTGATCACCCTGCTTTCATTTCCACCTGGCACCGCAAGATGTTTTACAATTAACACTTTGATCCTTTCTTTTTCTTTCCTTTTTCTTTTTTTTTTTTTCTCTTTATTAACCAAGGGACAAATGCAGACACCTACTTTGGGAGGAGCCGAAAGAGCTCATGGATGAGGCTGCTCCCACATTTTACACGTGATGTACGCTGGGTTTGCTTAGACTTTGGGGTGACCAGGCTGGGCACGGCCGGCAGAGACACAAAACGAACAGCCTGTGCTTACGTGATGCCCCTTCCCTGCGGCTGGTACCAAAAAGAAACCAGGAGCAGTTTAAGAATAGATCAGCGCAATGTCTGCCACGTGGGCTCGGGAGCAAAACAGGGACGGGATGGAGGAGGGCAGCAAGGCAGCCATTGCACGAGCAAACACGCTGTGGCTTGCTGGGGCTTATTTTTTCTGTCACAGTGAGTCAGACCACTCATTGCAAGTCACAGTCTGCCTTTTTTTTCATGTGGAGGAAAGGAAAAAAAAAAAAAGGAAGAAAAATCTTATTTGTTTGAACGAGCTTTCCTTCTTGCCACCTTCTATTCCACCCTTCACAGCTATTATTCAAATTGTTTAAAGCTTCAACGGAGCTGAGATGGAGCTGGCAAGGAGCAGGGCTGCCAACCTCTGCCTCTCCTCTTCTCCTCCTGCAGCACCTCTTGGGTCTCCTGGACAGAGAGGATCCCTGCCTGAGGTCATCCTATCTTTGGCTGGAAAACCAGGCCATCGTGGGGTACCATAAGTCAAATATTGGTGCGGGTTTAGAGGGCAGGAATAACGATATCTGCTGGGGGGAACACAGGTGCCCAGCACGAAGAGTGCCAGCCACTGCAGTGCAACCGATGTTCAAAGAGATACCCCTCACCCTCCACCAGCTACAGCCAACAGAGGGGACCTCCACATTTCAAAGGCCTGAATATTAGTCCTCACTGAAATTTGGGTAATTAAATGCATTTTTGTCCTTTCATCAACTAACAGCATTTTCTCATGACTGAATTGCCTCCTCTTCCACAGAAGCACTATTTTACTTTTTTTTTTTAATTTCAAAATAGCTTTGGAAAAGATACCAAAATAGCAACAGAAAGATTTTTGCAAACGCCGTACCTTCAAGCTTAAAGATAAACTGGAGGGGGTTTATGTGTTGTTTTGCTTTTAGCAAAATACAGAAAACAGTGTAAAAAGTACTTAAAGAAAATAATTTTAGCCACTCTAGAAATTTATCTGGCTAACCCCAATATTAGAGATTATCATAAAAGTATTGAAAAAGGACATTTGTATCAAAGCTAAGTCTTTCTTAGCATACTGGGTGATTTATATGGAAATTTTAACAAAAGGGTAAAAAATCCAAAGAAAGCATTTCTGTAATGTCCTTAATTTTTTTTATTTTACAGTAATAATATTTGCTATTTCAAAAGAATATGGGATGTTATTAAAAAAACCCCAAACATGAACATCAAGATTAAATGCTTCACATTGTCTAAACCAAAGCTTTCACAGTATTGAAAATTTGGTTTCGTTGGAAAAATCCACATTTTAGCTCTTTGGGGCCAATTTGCAATTTCAAAATGTTGATTCCTTACCATTTTATTAAGAAAACGTTTATTCTTCCAACACTTAAGTTCAAGCATAACTTTACTACAGCTGTATTTGAAGGAGGGTATTTACAAGGGTAAACTCATGCACACATACTAATGTTGACAGGATGAGGGCTTCTGGTAACTTGCTGACACTCAATACAACCTATAATGCTGTACAATGCGCGCTTTATGTACACCAGACTTTGACCTTATTCATCAAAATACCCTTCTGACTTTGCTCCAAGGGCTTTTATGTTCTCTGAAAACAATAAAAATTCCCTTTTATGACATTACAACTTTAATTTCAAAGTGTGATGAGTGAATGTGGTGTTGTTCTCCTTATTAAGGCACAACGAGCTCGTATGCCGCGGCTCAAATTATTTCTACTTGGGGTTTACATAACCCTGATACAACAAGCAGCAGATTGGGGTCCAAAGTGCAAACCCAGGACACACGCAATCTAAAACCCCACCTTCCAAAATGGACGATGACTTTGACCTCTGCAGCCACAACCCACGGGGAGCGATTCTTAGACTACGATGACTTCTCCACCTCCGCCTCTGCGGTGTGAGGAACATTTCCACCAGTCATCAGATCCCAGAGTCACAGGAACATAGACTTTCACCTCTTTTAAGCCATTTTTTTCTTTTTTCTCATGGATGTGATGAAGCCTTTGAAATACAATAATCTAGTGGCGCAAAGGCAACTGATACCAAAGCGACTTTTTGGGGGTGAGGGGGTGATATTATCAGTATCACCTTAAATTCCCAGTCACCAGGGAAGAGTGAAAAAGAGCCCAAGGTTCCATTTAACCCAATCTGAAGCTCTCGACTCCTTTAATTTTAACATAGATTTACTCACAGAGACTATTTTCTCCTCTGAAAAAGATGCTAATACCAAAAAAAAAAAAAAAGCAGATTGCCATTAAGAAAAAACACACATGTATAAAGCGACACAGATGCTCTAGCTCAAAGTTTTAACATGCTAACCTCCTCGGCATGAGTTTGAACAATGCTGATTCAGGTTCCAAGGCCAAAGCTGTGTTAGTAATGGTTTACTGGCACCGCTCTCAAGCCTACCTTCCTCTCAACTGGCAAAAAGGATGCTTCCGCTGGGATAATTTATACCAGTTTCCCTAAGGAAATCCACTCTAACAGCAAAAGTGCTGTTTTGCCAGGATAAGCTATAACATTTACACAGCATTTGCCAACATATATACATATATTTAAAAAATTTTATGGAAAGCCATGCCTCTCTGCAATGTTGTTCCACTGACAATGATTCTTTGCACAGATTTGGCTTGGAGCATTGAGTGGAGATACAAAAGGCATTATTATACGAGACTGGGGACTGGCTCCAAGCTCTGTAGAAGCAATTGAAAATAGAAAATGCTGAAAATCAAACTCAAAGCATGTACACAATCCAGGAAAATGTTGCAAACCACTTATTTGAACAATGGAAGTAACTTCGTCCTGAACTAGGTCCTCAGATGATGTGACTGGCGTAGCTCCACCAAATTCAGCCATGGTATATTGGTGTGAACACAGCCCTGAAAATTTCCTATTCTGGGAGTTTGTTGTGAAATTTGGATAAAGGCTACCTGCTATCTCTGGACACTCCTGCCACACGTTCAACCACTATGAAAAAAAAAAAAAAGTAGATTCAAAGCTTCAAGAACCTCAAATATGATGAACTGAAATCAAAGACAGAGATATGACCCCAAGGAGGGCATTCTCTTTCCATGTGAGGTTGACCTTTAGCTCAGTGAAGAAAAAACAGAACTAGAGAAAGAATGAGGGGGAAAAGATGTAAGAAAGCGGTCAAGATAGAGGGGACAGACAGTGGGCAAATTCATAGGGAGGGACGAGATGGAAACCAACAAAAAATGAAGGGTGAAAGAACAAGGCAGATTAAAAAATAGGAATCAGAGGTGGAGGAAAGAGAAGGGGAGGGATGGGCAGTGATAGAGGGAACAGGGTTAAAATGAGTAAACAAAGAAGGCATGAAAAGAAGGGTTCGGGTTAAAGGAGCAATTGCCCTCTGGCAAACATACTGCAGTGTAAATGGAAACACGTATGTCAACAAGGAGCGTCCTGAGATGTGCTGGAGAGGAAATAGCTTACATGACATGAGCTTCTGCTGGGAACCACCACAGCCTTCTCCCTCCACTCCCCCACCACCCCCTTCTGGAGGTACTGATCCCACCACGCACAGCAAGGCACTGTTAGAGAGGATCTTTGAACCCAGCCGTAACAGTGCCTCCACCCAGCACCACTGCTGGTGGGGGTAGAGTGAGCTGTGTCACAGCTCTTCAAGAAATAAATTTCACAGGTAGCTTCATACACACTTGAACTCAAAAAAGAGCTTCAGAAGTAGCTGATAAGCACACAGAAGGTATCTAGAGCTCTTAAAGCTGAGTTCAGTACCTTAGCTTGAGTCTTCCAGGAACTCTGGCCAACGCTTAAGACAAGAATCCTTCATTTCGCTGCCTGAATTGCCTCAGTCAGGACCCAAGTCCCTCAGAAGCATCTTTTCCTGGAAGCTAAACTCACATAAACCATTTTTTCCAATTCCAACTGGCTTTTTAATTGATACAACCATCCAGTTGCACCTTCAGACATTTTCCAGAACATTTCTGGTGCTTTTCGTCTTCCTTCTCTATCAGAGAGCTTAGGGAAGATGGCAGCAAGCTGACAACAAGAACCATGATCTCCTTCTTCAGACAAGGGGAAAATCCCATGATAAAGGAAAAAGATACAGCAGAGATCTATCTGCAGAGACTACCAGCGCTGCTGCCCAAGCCTTTGGAACATTGCCTGGGAGCTTCTAATCGAATGGACATCTCTAGTTGGGGTGCCATACGTTCAGGAAGACCTATTCCATGTGTTGCCTATTAAAGCAAAATTGCCAGGTATACTGTGCATGTACAGCAGGGCTATGCTCACTCATGGCATTGGACCTTAACTGTCCAGGGTTTCCCAGGGGCCCAAGATAAGCCAAGAGAAGCATCCTGGCTAAAGAATCTCTTTTCTATGCTAAGGATTCAGCCTTTTTGTCTAATGGGATTTGTGTATACTGGTTTCTGCAGACAGTGGTGCAGAGGGAAGCAAAATGACTTGGTTTTTATTCTCAGATGCCTTTTCCATCCCCAACAGCACATAGCACAAGCCTAGGGCACATCTCAACCAAAAGTGTGCCTGGGTCACTGCTCACCCTAGTGATACCTTCTTGCAGCACAGCTATTTCTGCTCCTGCCTGGCAACAGCCCACGTCAACATCCCGGTATTAGTACAGCCGTAAGCAGGGTGTTACACCACCTTAAAGACCCAGTTGGGCTGCAGAGATCATCTATTGGTATAGTCAATCTCTTCGGCTACTACGGAATTAATTTATGCACCATCAATGTACTGACAGCAAATCTATTAGCTGTTAAGCATGTTACTGTGGAGAAGCTGACACACGATAACTTCCACAGCACTAAAATCCTTCCAAGGACATGTTTAATACACAGTATATCGTGCCTTGTAGGAGGCTGTTCCCAACAGCCATTCATCTTTCTTCACTTCTGCTGTTGTGACTTCCTTTTGAAGTGTTAAGAAACACTCTTCAGATACCTTCCATCACTTTGTCAAGTACAGATCACTACACGTGTGACCAGGATCATTCATGCCTCTCTACAAAGACCTTTTGTCTATTTAGAAAAGATCCTTTAAATGTGCAGAATCCAGCTCTTTGCATTAAGTCATGCTTGAAGATGGCACAGAGATGAAGGGCTTCCTATAGTTATAAACTCAGAAGATAGATGAAAGTTCAATCACAGACACTGAATCTTTTTGACATTTAAATATTTCTACTCCAGAACACATGACAAACCTTCAAACAACCATGTTGTTTTATTTTTACAAGGACACCAATTAGCCTGTGTTGTTTAGATTGGTAATACTTGCAATGTATAAACTTTCTTAGCACATGGCAAGTGAAAACAAATAACCTCCATCAGATATGCATTTTCTATGTCAAAAGGGCAAAGGAAAATTAAGTGGCTTTTCTGTAAAAAACTGCCTCTAGACTTCCTTTGCAGAATCTGGAGAAACATTCAAAGGTAGAAGCAGAAATGTACATGCTGACCCGAAAAATAATTCTCCAGCAGGTACTTTCTCCAAGCAAGTAGTGTTGTTGTAACTATGATGGTCTGAAAATAGAGGGACGAGGTTTGTAGACAATAATCTTTTCCTGGATCAGCTGATACAGCTAAAAAAAACCCAAGACTTGGGCACACAGTTTTCTAAACTGTTCACACGGAGTACACCTTTCCTTGCACAGTTTTGATGCCAACTCTTGTAGCTCTCCAGTCACCGAGGTTTTCCAGCAGTTTTCTCTTGCTTTTCTCTGCGCTACCAGCTGCCCAAGCACTCCTGAGAGGGCAGTCTAGATGTTCAGGAGACCTGGGTCCGATTCATTTTTGCCACAAGCGGCTTGTAAGGCTTTAGGAAAGTTATGTGACATCTCTAAACACCTGTCTCTCCATCACCTATAAAGCAGGCTAAGCGCCCTCTTGCCCTGCTAAGTAAAGGGGAGCAGGAGGCCAGGCTGGATGGGGCTTTGAGCAGCTTGGTCCAGTGGGAGGTGTCCCTGCCCATGTCAGGGGGGTTGGAACTAGACAATCTTTAAGGTCCCTTCCAACCTCAACCATTCTGTGCTCACAGCTACCTGCCGTACTCCTCTGTTTCAGATGCAGATGCCTCACCAGGCTGCTGAGGGAGACAGAGGAGAGGAACAGAAAAGATGCCTGGAGTTATGGAGGTGGAGTAAATCACAATCCCAATGGGTTTATGCCATTTTATCTCAGCCCTTAAGTTTCATCCTACTGCTCTGGAACTCATAGATTGATGTAAATGCCTTGCTGCACCGATATGCAAGCATGCATCTCCTTCCTGCACCACAATATAACCAAAGAAATCATTTTCTTTCAGATTAGAGAGAATAAACCAATTCTTCAGGAAAAGATCAGCATTATTGGATTTTAAGGCAATAGGTAAACCAGAAACTTCTATGAAAGGGGAGCTAGAGAGCCAATGAATAACCAGGGAGTCTAACAGTAACGAGCAATCTATACAGATCATTTTTAAATAGCCCATTTTCTGAGCACAAGATACTGGTCTCATTTTAGAAAGTGTACATATGTTGTGCTACAGAACTGTTTCAAAAACAGATGCAGAGAGCTGTTTGTTCAGTGTCCTTAATCCAAACAAACAGTCGCATACCCTTACCTACGACATAAGTCTCTCATCTTCAGACTGCAGCCAAGAAAAATATTTTCCTAGCTAGTTTGTTATGAAAATGTTTGAATAAAAGCAGCAACATCAATAACTTATGTAAAAACTTCAACCTCTAATCAGCTGAGCTTTAATAAGGTTTGAGATAACAGCACACGCATTTTGCCAAGAGTATAAAATAATCATAAAATATTATAATTGATGTGCTGCTCTGGTTTATTACATCTCACAAACTAGATAGTTGATTACATGGAAGAAAACATTTTGGACCTTGTGTTAACATATTGCAATAATTAATAGCCATTATCTGGATTTGGGCAATCGCAGTGAGGGTTTTTGTTGGTTGTTGGCGGGGGGGTGGAGGGGGGTGGAGTGGTTTGATTTTGAGGGATTTTATTATTTTAACCACCTGTACAAATTTGACCAAAGACTCAGATTTCCAAAATCAAATGAAATTATTTATGGCACAAAGATTTGTCCCACAGTGTTTTGAAAGAAGTGGAGATGGCAGAGCTTAATTCCTGCTCAAATTAAACTCTCAAAATAGAGGAGGGGCGGGGAGGGAAGCCCCGAACTGCAAATAAACCCTTGACAATAAGTTACACCAAGTTGTTTCCTTTTTGGAAGGTAGTGAGCTGCAAATAATTGCTAATAAAAGGTTCACTGTGTTTGGTGAATACAAATCTTTATTTAGTGGCTGCAGAGCAAGTCTTTTTCTTGCTCTCTTGACAGTTTAACTACACGCCAACAATATTTGCTTAAAGTCTTTGGCTCCATTAATCTCAAACCCTGCTACACCGATTGCCAAAGCTGATGACAAACCCCAGTTAGCTTGGATCATCTACTTGCCCATGACAGTATTTTTCCCATGACATTAAAAGGATGTTCCCCCCTGCTCCGAAGAGGGCACGAGTCTACAGATTCTCAAGAAGGTTTGAAAGGATAAGTCTATGGCTTAAGGTGACTGATAGAGATAGCTGGGGACTACAGGGAAACAAGGAGGAGGAAGAATACCCTTGCACTCTAATTGGCTTTTTTGTTTGCTCACAGTTGCTTCTAATATGGACAGATCTCCATAAGAAAACACAAAATTAGCACCTGTTAGGACAACTTAACCTTCAGGGAGAAAAGCAAACATCCTTGGGTTGTCAAGATTTTGAAACAAAGGTTACAAAGGAGGTGATTTTGTTTCTGGATTGTTTTAACCCTTTCTTGCAAAACGCTGCACCTAATTAAGGAAGGTCCACCACTGGCTGTTAGCGACCCTCTTCTGAAGTACCTGAAGCAGCACCATAAAACGTGGGACTAACTAACAATATCTTCATACCCTGAGCATCAAATGAGGAAAGTAGGTGCACATTAAAATTATTATCAAGGGAAACTGAGGCATGGTAAGAAAAATAATCTCTTGTCCTCTGCCCCCTCGTGTCTGGCCAAGTTAAGAAGAGGCATTCACCTGTTGTCCCTGTTACGAGTCCCACAACTTAACAGAGAAGAGCCTGAAAGCACCACTGCTTTAGCTATTTTTACAGTCACCCGCACTGAAATGGCTGATGGGAGGCAAGTGAGCCTGGCTCATTAACGTTTTGGCAGCCTGAGTTACAATATAGGAACAGCGAATTGGAAGAAATGCCTTGGCTTTGTCTTCCAAAGTAACGCTGCCACTTAAACCCTCGGGTAATCCGCGCAAGCTCTGCTCTAGAGGAGCTTGCTTTCCTGGTCCCTACATCTCCAGCTGTCAGTCTGGTCTGGAAGGTCCCATTTATCACAGATAGACACTCCCTTCTTACGTCCAGTTTGGATTTACACATGATTATAATAGAGTCATTTGCTCCAGAGCCAACACCAGCCTTTCTCTGAATTCCCTGACACCCAGACTCCCGTGGTATTTATTCTGTGGCCATGTTCCCTCCTCAAACCGTGTTGGGAAGTGGGAGGTGAGCATCAGCAATGCCCCTCCTCCAGCCCAGCCCAGCAAGAGCAGCGCTACCTGGAAGGTGACTGTTCTCCTCTCCCCACCGCGCGGATAGACTTCCAAAAAGGTTCAACCATGCTTTGCTCCTGCTTGCTTTGCTCCTGCTTGCTTTGCTGAGTAACACAGAGTTCAGCTGCCTCTCCAGACAGGATTAGCGTCCAGCAATGACTTCTCACTTTCTTCTTGCTTGAGAAAAAACTTCTCAGAGCCAGAAAATTTGAAGTAAACCCAGCAATTAAAAAAAAAAAAAATCAGTTCTGTGTCCTTCTTCCTGACTCATCAGCAGGTGTTTTGGTCAAAGCCACAGCTGTCTTCACCGAGTGACTTTGTGACATGTCCCAGAAGCCTGTTCCCACAGGCAGATGCCAAAATGCTGAATTTGGTGGGGAATACAAGAGATCTAAAGGAAAAGATAAGAAAACAGTAGTTCCAAGTGAAAGCTGTGGTATTCAGCCATGACTCTGGACAATGCAAGCAGGGTATGTATTATGTATACCTGGCTAACAATAGCATCACCTCCATCACCCTGCCCGTGGCTCGTTCTTGATAGATAATGACTTGATTAAGCTAAGGACTCCAGTGAAACTATTCATATGTGAAAGCATAAAGCCTGCGCAGAACTCTGCAGGATGGTGACCTCAGCAAGTAAATTGAACTAAAGTGATTGTAAATGAGCTAACATCCTTCACTTAACAGTGCCTCCTGTTACTCTCCAACAGAGGCACCAACCTCTCTCTCTCACAGGAATCTTCCACTTCTCCGTCAAAACCACAAGCATCTCCCAATTTTTCTACACTTTAACCCCAGAGGGGTTCACACTGTAGCTAACAGCCTCCAAGAGGACTGTAATAAAAACTGAGTGAGTCTTTGTTCTGTATTGCAGATTAAAGAGAACAATCCGCAGTATAAATGTAAAATAGCTTTCCCGAGTTTTCTTTCCTCCCCCCTTTTTGAATAATCGGTATCTGCATGTGAAGGTTCAATGTCACCAAACATGAGGCTTGTGTACAAAAGCACAAGATCCTTGACTAAAGCACAACATACTTAACAGCTCAAAAGCAATTGTTGTAAAACTTCATGGAATTGTGCCTGGCAATCATATTTTATTGTCGTTTGTACAGGGAAGCTTCAGCATTTTCTGGGTGCTTTTTTTTTTTTTTTTTTTACCTTGGGGAAGTGGTGGATATTGGATGAAGAAACTCAAGGCTCAGGAGTTCATGGCCATATTTACTGTTTTCTCCAGACTGTACATATTTTATACAAAATAAAACCCAGGTGTTCATAAGAGAAACACTTTCCATTTATTCAGGTAAGAATATAGCCCAAGGTCATATAAAAGCTTATCACTGAAGTTTGCACTGACTGTGGTGCAATAAATAAAGGTCCATTTTGACACAGCATTCAATATTTTTTGTGCTCTGTACCAAGCTGAACCCAAAATCTTTATATGAGGAAAGGTAGGAAGGAAGCCACAATTCCCCTGGGATTCAAGAAACCCAGAATCTGCTCCTTCCCTAGCAAGGATTTAAATTTTCAGTCCTCTTCATCTAAGAAAAGGTCCTTCACCACCACCTCACTGCCCCTCGTGCTGCCTCTCCAACACAGGCACAGAGCTTTCTTGCCAGCTGGGTGAATTATGCACTTATCTCATCTTAACCCCCTTCTTTCCAAGGTCACTTTGGATAGAAACACACAGGGAAGGGGAGAGACAAAAGACACACAATTTTTAAAAGCCCCCGTGTAGCAGCACTAGGAGAAGAGCTGTTTCCCTCTGGTAAGTGGTTTGGGGAAGGAAGGGAAAGCAGGACACTGGCAGGGCTTGCGGCTCCCACCAGCACACGCTGGGCACGCGAGCGATGGGCAGGAGCAGAGCAGCAGGTTTCAAGCCTGATGCTCACCAAGGGATGTCCTTCAGCCCTCTGCCACCACACCACCGCCTGAGAAGACGTGATCTTGGCCACCATGTCCATCCAGGCACAGCTTTCACAGCAAGGAGGACATTCCTACCCCACCAGAACAGAGGAGGGTCGGTGCATGGTGTTCTATAACACACCGCCATGCCTTTTCAGATAAAGTACAGCTCCAGCAGCAACAGCCAGCAAGGAAACACCTCCAAAGCCTGGGACACATGCACTGCCCTGCCTGAGGCATAAACAAGGATGCAGGGGCTGGTGGCTGAAGCCAGCAGGAAAAAGACTCCCAGGAAGGCAGAGTTTTGCTTTCCAGATGGAGTGGAGCACATCTGGGGAGGCAGCACCTCGCAGCAGAGGGGCTTTTCCTCCCAGCCGGAGCGCTGCGGAAGCGACACCCTGGAAAGCACGCCACATGCTTCTTCTTGACTGTCTGCTCAATATGCTCAGAAGCATATGGCACATCCACAAACAGCACTTTTAAATAGGCTTGTTGGGTTTGGATTTGGTTTTTTTTAAATGCTGGGATCCTTATCTGGACACCAGCTGTTTGCGCACATGTGGGTTTAAAACAGCCTTTCTGGCGTTGGGAGCAACGATGCAGCATGCGTTTCTTTGCCTTAGAAGGAAGAACATGTACATATAGAGGTGACTAGCTAAAGTAGACAAATAAAAAGACCAAGATGAAGTGAAACGTGTGACTTTCTATCTGCCCAGCAATGACTGCAAGCTGGGATTGCCACATCTCTGGGTTGTCCTTTATACACATCATTTTCCTCTCTAGAAATGGTAATGCAGACCCAATATCACATCATCAGAAATTCCAGAACATCCCTCAGCCTGAGGAGATAAGTGAATTTTATTTCCTCTCCAGTGCATATGTGCTAATCAATATGATCTATGCGCACATGTTCTGTGTGCCATAAATCCTGCATAGCCGGTACCTGTCAGACATGCTATACGTATGGGTATTTCCGTACAGGATTTTCTGCGTGGAAGGGAAACCTTAGTAATCACTAAGTCACAGCCAGGCAGCTGGAAAGGATCTCAAGACATCCAGTCTCCTCTACAGCAGTGTCTCTACCTTCTCTCCCTCCTCACCCCCCAAGCCCTCTCATGGTTACATTAAAAAAAAAAAGGCAAAAAAAAACCCCAAACAAACAAAAAACTCACTCTACAACAACCCACCACACCAAAACTTCTTCCCGCTTTTACAATGAGGAGATAAAAGAGAAACACTGAGATACTCATCCTAAATTTCCAGGGGTGTCCATGGGAAGAGTGATCGCTAGTGTCCAGCACTACACACAGATCACTCCTATCTCCTTACTCCACCACACCCCCCCCCGGCCTCTCCCCACGTGCCAAATAACTCACCAGCCTGGGAGGGCTCCAACTGCAATGTACAGAGCGAGCGTGTGCGTATGGACACATATATGCACACATTTTTATATATATGTACACAGACACATATCTATAAAATCACAAAGACATGAGGGGGAAGGAGGAAGAGGGAAATCCCTCCTTTCATCTGGACCTAAATGGGAAGACCTGGGTTGCACTGGAAGTGAGATCTCAGAAACGTAAGGAATGAATGGTCTGCTTTGTCTCCGCAGCTTTGATATATCAGTTCCTTCAGTGACAGACTTGTTAATCTTTCCAATGTTGCTTTTTCAAAAAAGACAAACACAGTGGATAAATGCGAAGGGCCAACCACATCCCCTCCCATAGGAAGTCTCGCCACATGGGCAATTCTTCCAAGTAAAGAAAACAGCCCACTTTATTTACAGGGTAAATCATTTTGACTTATCTTGCCGGGGTTTGCTCATAGCAAACTGACAGTTTCCCCCTGTTGCACAGTAAATGGCTGATGGGGAAAATGTTTTCCTTCCCACCATGTAGAAACAACCAGCCAGAAGGGAGGAGGGGTCGGGGACTTCATTTTTCTAATACTCCATTAATGTTCTCCAAGCTGACAATCACTGCAAAGGCCTGAACTCACCACTCCAGGCAGCTCAAGCAAGAAACCTGAATCTCTACAGGGATTTTTAGCTAAGTACATTGACTCAAGTTAGAACTTTTGGTCTTAGAGGGTAAGGTAACCATTAAAATGATTTCCAAGTAAGTGCCATTACTCTAGGAAAGCAAAAAAAACCTACAACCTAAAGTTTCTCCTTTTTTCTTCTGCATAAATCCTTGCCCTCAAAAATGGTTACATCTTTGTCAACCAAAACAACAGGACAGTAGGGGTAGGAACTTTTTAAAGGTGTACTATTCCCAAGCAGATTCATTAATTTATTTTTCTTTTATGTACAATTTTTCCATTACAATCCCCTTATCCATCTGTTGGTTTTGGTTTGGTTTTTTTCAATGTACAGCCTAAACACAGAACCAAATCTGGATCCAGTGCAAATTGCTTTTTTCTTGCAGATAAATGTTTGCAGCTCAGGAGTGTAATTAGGCCCAATCTTTCTTCTACAGAAACCAGCAAGATCTCAAGACATCACCTTCAAAAAGTCAGCTCACTTCACCAGTTCTGATACAGGTCACAGCAGTAGCTCCCTTGGGTTTTTAAATCCATCCAGCCCAAGCAGCACATTTTCCTTGTGCCACCTCATAAAGCAAAACAGAAATGTTAAAAAGACCAAAAACCTGGCCTTCTCACCGTGCCAGGTGAGCAAGAGGAGTGATGCTGAGGGAGTATTAAAGTGGTGCAGGGTATTTGCTGAAGGCGCGCGCATCCAAAGCGGGATGGAGAGGATGGGTGAGGCAGTTCAGAGCAGTGCTGGGGTAGGTTTGCTGCGGGATGGACAGAGGAGAGCGTTTCTCCCACCCCACTGGCACCATCAAATCAGTATAAACCACTCCACACAGACTTTGTTAACGACCCTATTCAGCTAAATTGGGATGAACTGCAAGCGCAAAAGTCAGCCGTGCTGATTTCAGCAGTGATTACGAAAGGATGCAAGTCTGCGCTTAAGTGTTTTCCACAATAGCAAGCGAAATAAACCGTCTAAGATGCTAGCCATCATGCAAATAACAAGGAGAAATCTACCAAGACTTTTAGATGCCCTACACACGCTCACAGAAAGAGTAAGAGCAGAATTTTGCAATCTTAATAGGGCAGGTTAAGTAGTGTACATGTTCCACAACCCCAATAATATCTTATTCAGGAGAGACATCAATCAAGGCTAGACCTCAGGCAAAATCCATGTAATTGCAATGATTTATACCTTTTGACACTCTGGTCTGCTGACACTGGAAAGACAATGTGCATCGGAGTTTGCTGCAAATATCCACTAACACATTTTTCTGGTTTGGGGGGGGGTTAGAAATATGAAAACATATGTTCTGATTTATAAACTGCAGGTCAAACATGCAGGTGTTAATGGCTTTTTCCCTGAGATTTTCAACTCCAGCCAGACCTGTGTATGAACGACCAATTAAAAAATAGAAAATAGCAGAGCATAATGGTGTTCCCATCATCTCGTAGTAACAAAAAATAGCACAGCAAAATTAGAAACACAGACCTTTCCACCAGGACTCAACCTCCAGGTAAGAAAACAACTTGGGATCTTGCTCGAATCCAACAAATGCTTCTGCTTTGACCTTAAATGGTGTGATTTACAGTAATAATAAATATTTTAAAGACCTTTCCAATTTAAATGGCTGAAAGTTGAAAGTTTTCACTAGAACAGTTAGTTGAATGATTAAAAGTAACTACAACCCTGTTGGTACTAATGAAGGCTGCACAAAGGTTCAGATTGCCTAATAGGTACATTTTTCCTTGTTCAGTTTTTTCCTTCATTGTTCTAATATTCCCTTTGGGTCCCATCTGCACAGGTAAATTTATGATGTTGAGGATTATCCTGAAACATGGGCTCTATCTACACTGGGCTAAAAGCCCAGGCAGGTAAATACAGGCATATCGTAAGTTCTGGTGTGGTTCAGCTGTCCCCATGGCCCAGTCATGAGCATCTTGCCATCCAAGGACGGTGGTAGGTTAGGACTTCACCACTGCTTGCTCTGCCAGTCTACAAGGAAAAGGGGCATGACATAAGAAGACTGATCCAGGGCCAGGACCATGATTTCCATCTGTGGTCCCATGAAACGCAGCAAAAACCACTGTAGGTACTTTCTAAGCTCCAGCCAAGAGAAAGACAGTTCCCAAGGACAGCTCAAGCTCCTCATTCTTAGGTGAAGTTAATTTTGGAGGACTGAGCTGCTCTCTGGAGGGTATTTCTTTGCTGTCTAGAGAGGAAATCCAAGCTATTCTGACCAAGATGTCACAGTGAAACACCTACACAGGGAAAATCCAGGCTTTTAGGCCTGAATCGCAGGGTTTGACTTAAGAACACCTTTGCCTGTAAGTTCATGACTTCCAGTCTTCTGCATGTAACACATCCATGCATGGGAAGCTCTGGTGTCCCTGAGGTTGCATGTCAGTCTGCAGCTGTTTCAGGTCAACACTGCCCTGCTTGTGGCCCACAAAGCACCAGAAGACACACCACTTGCAAAGGTACAAGAGAACCATAGAAGCAGAGATGCGCTTGCTGAAAAAGGAACCTGGAGATTGCCCAGCAGGATTATTGCCAACCACACAGCAGGTCAGCCGTTAGCTAAAGCCTCCGGGGCAGTGATACTACAACCTTCCTAGGTATCTGCTCCAGCATCACACCACCCCCCCAGTGGAACGTCTTGTCTTAACCTGCGAGATCGATAAGAAAAATCCAACGCATCCAGATGTGCAAGGTACAAAATGAGCATTTGAAGACCAGCCTAATTTTACTTTGCAACAGGTTGTTCACACCACACAAACACACAACTCTGATACTTATGGCTGGTGTGGTTTTTTTCTTTAAGGCCGGTTAGTCCTTTGGTTTACATATGCTGAGAAATACTGCCCAAAACTGCCTGAAAGGATTCCATACACCATTTCTTCCTGTTTTAAAGAGTATTTTCCCATCAAGTGACATAACTTATAATTAAGCCAAAGATTTGTGAAGACGGCAAGTCAATATTGCCTTGAGACCACAGAACTGTTGAAAATTATTGTTTTAATGGGGATTCAAAGTGGTTTTGCATCATTATATCAATATATAAATCAGCTACGCATTTAAAAAAAAAAATTTCAGCTGGCCACAAAATTCCCAGCAAATTTAGGTTCTAGCAACAGCGTCATGAAGAAAACACCATCATTTTCAATCCCAGTAAAAACATGGTACATGTGGTAGAAACTATAACCAAAGAAAGCTAGAGAACATCCTTTAAAAACATTCCAAACGTCTTTCTTTTTCATGCCATGAGAGATGATTTTTTCTATTCCTTGTGAGGCACTCTGCTGTTTTGCTTGTAATTCCTCAGGGACTAGTGACCTCATGAAGAAAAACAACCAGGACAGAATTAGCCTTTATATATTAATAGTTTTACCTCCAGCAGTAGCAGATACAATTTTGAGTCAAAAAATCATAGTTTGTGAGTGTTTGGATAGCAGCGCCTCTGCAAAGTTGTGGTAGCAGGAATTGCCGGGGAAGGCCGCATTGTGGTTGCCGATCGCTGCATTTATTAATGATTGGATCTGAAAATGAAGCACATACTCCAAAACCGACAAAAGCCAGGAAGATCCCTTTGCATTCCCTGGATTCTATATCAAAACTTAAACATGAAGTAGAGTCATAGCACAGTGCGGGGCACTGACAGGGAATGCAAGACAGCAAACCTCTTCCAACATAAGCGCTCTCAACAGAATTATCTAACGGGAGGGTGCTGGAGGCTTTGAGGAGGACTGGATGTCCAAGAGCTCCCCTCCCCACCACTGCCATCCCCCTGGCCAGGGTCAGTTTAGCAGATGACTGATCCTTGTCCTCACCCTGCCCAGTGAGAAGTCCAGTCCCTCTGCCTGCATCCCTCCCCAAAACACCCCTTGTGGGGCTGCGAGAGAGAGCCTCCACCCGGAGGGCCGGCGAGGCGGTGAAAAACGATACAAACCGAACGGCAAAATCAATATTTAGTTAGGCCAAGGGGGGACTATCGATTCTTTTCTCATGATATCCATGTCTCCTGCACTTCCTGCTTCTCCGGGGCACTGGAAACCCAAGTCCCTCCTAGACCAAGGGTGGCCAGGTTTTGACTCTGCAACATCTGTACCTCACAAGAAGTTCACGTGTGGTCTCCCAGGCTGATGCTCATCCACTTGAGTGGCAGCAGGGATGTGCTGGCACAAGGGCTACCAGGTAAGCCAGGAGGAAGCGAGAGAGTGAGAGATGCTGAGAGCAATGACTCCGGGTCAGTGCAGGGGAGCACCACATGGACATGCTGCCAGCTCCTGCCTCTGCCGACTTCCTCACAGCCATGTGGCTACATCACGGATTTAGCATCTAACTTTTTGTTTAATCCCCCACACCCATTTTCTCTAGTCTTTCTTGCTGTCTCTCTCTCTGGCCTCTCTTATGTCCTCAATAGAGATAACCATGGGACCCACCCAACTAGGAGGTCCAGGAATGGTTCCTAATCCTCATTTCCAGGCTCATGCCAGCCCCGTGTCTGGGAGCCCTCATCCTAGCTCCAGATTTCCACAGGGTGTGGAAACCAAGGGATGAACAGCAGGATTCATCACGTGTAAGCGCAAACACAGGCAAGACCAAAGGTTGCTCTCCTATAAAGCTGATTAACAATTTCTTCCAGTTTCTCCCAATTCCCCTGTCACAGAGGGCCTTCTCACAGGTGGCCGTAGACAGTACATCATGATAGCCAGCATGGGGAAGAGCAGATCCAAAAGGGAAATAAAGTCACACCACCATGTCACTAACCACAGTCAGTTCAGCATCTTAAAATACGGCAATTCTTTTCCAGAAAAGTTACTATTTTAAGGCTCTTTCTTTGAAAACACCAGAGTCCCCCTAAAAGTTACCCTAGATAAAAAGCAGTTTGCCAAACCATGCACTGCGCTGCTTGGTGCCTCCGTTTGCCCAATTGCAATAGTTTTGAGTGCCTCTGGAAAGCACCGAGGGATACAAGGATGAGGAGAGCACGGGAAAGGTTTCCTCCTCTTTCATCAAAACATTTTGCTCCCTGGTTGAAAAGCAAAACTGCTCGCAGCAGAAAGGCTGCTTTTAGCCAAGGCTTACAGAAACCTGCCAGATGCCTTGAACTCCGAGATGGAGACCGACCAGTGAAACTTTCGGCTTCCTGCCTGGGGAAGAGGCCATTTTCTCTGGTGCAAGAGCGAGACAGTGAAACCGCTCTTCATGCAAGTACCTGCCTGAGACCCATAAACCCACCCCACTCTGACAGCCGTGCATACGCATTGCACTGACTGCAACAAACAAAACACTGCAGTGCACGAGTTGTCCTCTCCAGGGAGTACACAGGGGGGGATTCTCACATTGCCAAGTTCACCCAGAGTCTGAGCAGACAAGATAACCAGACCTCCTCATCCATCCACACATCACGCCTGCTGACTCCTGACCTGGTTCAAACTGGGAATATTGAAAACCCTCAAATCCTGCTCTTCCACACAGTCTAGATACAGGAGGAAACAGCCCTACTGGAGCTGGCTTTCGCCTCACGAGGTCTCCAAAGGCACCCCCAGTCTTTGCAGGCTGTTGGCCTCTCTCACTGCTCTGCCCTCTGCCAGAAGGACCTGATGGAGGTGGATGAGAGCCTGAACTCAGCCTTGCTAACGCACAAGATAGAGGCATAGGAAAGCAAAGGATATTGCATTGGCCAAAATGGTGCATCAAAGCAAACGTGAGCGCAGGAGCAAGAGACTTGCGAAGGAGAAGCACAACCACACTGCAACCAGGGTTAGGGACATCACCAAGAGCACAAGGTGGCACTCAGATACTGCAGTGCCAGGGAGAAAACAAAGGGACACAGGGCACAGCTCTACCTCCAAAAGCCTACCCTGAAATGAAATCAGATCAGCAGGCACCTGAACCAGAGCAGATCCCATCCCTCCTAGCAGGAACACAAACAAAACACGGCTGCAAGTGTCCTTTGTGGGTTGCATCTGGCTAAAATTGCCTTGCAAGTGTTGGGGAGAGTCTACAGAGAAAGCGCTCAGCCCTCAAAAAGACAAATATACAACAGAGCTGGCTAGGTGGTGGCTGCCCTTGTTAAACTTCATGGAAAAACACAACTTGTGCAAACCAAATTCCCTCGCTAACCTCTTCCCCTCGTTGAAATATTAAACAAAAATAACTTCTCTTTTTATCTTTGAGCCAGTGGGACAAATTCATCATTAAAGGAACTTCACTGAAGTCAACAGGGATATATCCAAGATGAAGAAATTAATTTGACCTATTGTGCTTTGCATCCTTGTGTTCTAACTAATACTAAGTTGCACAGACTTTCAATCAACAGAATTTGAAAACCTGGCCAAAGCGGCTTGCTTTCTTCCCCCCCAGCACTGCTATCTGTACTTTCAATTTGCTTTCTCTTTAAGTAACTTTGGAAAACAGGTATTTTCAGTCAATTTAATCATGTACATTTTTTATGAGTATATTGTCAAAATCTTAACATGCAGTTTTCATAGAATATTTGTTCCCGAAGTAGAAACTAAGAAATTTTTAAAAAAAAATTCTATTAAACAAATTCAAAACGTTACCAATTCTCGCAAAACAAACGTTCTGTGGGTGTTTTAGGCACACACGTTTTTTAAAATGCCTCCAGCCAGAGGACGCCTAGTCTGATCCAAGGATCTCCCTGGAAGATCCATGGAATGAAGCAAAACAAAGCTGCGGCGCACAGGGAGAGCCAAAACGCTGCATCTCGGCCCACCTACAGCTCTTCCCACGGAGCCAGGGCACACACTTCTCGCCAGGCAGAATATGAGGGATTCGGAGAAAGGAAGAGTTGCCAGCGGAGGAAGGGGAAGATGATGAAATATAGAAGAAGCTACCGAAGCCAGTGTTAGGTGGAAGATGCATTCTGCGTCTCGAGTTATATTGCCTGCCAGCCGGTGACGGTGCAGCCTGTATAAACACATCATGCGTGCTCTGACAGGGAGCCGGGGTGAAGCAGGGTGTCAGGGTAAAACAGAGGATAATAAAATCACTTTAGATTTATTTCTCTAAATTGGAAACTTCATGCTTACACCTGACTAAATCATCAGCCTGAAACTTTAGCTCGACTCCCACAGAAAAAGTATGAAACCTTATCCCATCTTTGTTTAACAAAGGCCAATCAAGCTCGCCTAATGAATTCTGCAGATGTAGGCGACGGGACGCCTTTGGCCATTTTAATTCTGCGGGGCTTCATCAGACCCGTCTCCGACGTACCCATCTTACTCTTCAAGCAAACGAAGAGGTTTCAGCGCTCTCAAAGCCGGGCTGCAGCCCAGGGGTAGAGTGGACGCGTGATTGTGTTATCAGGCATTAGCCTCGGCTTTCATAAATTCTGACAAATCTTAAGGAAAGCATCGCAGGTGGCCAGTGGTAGGGGCCAGAGGATGCCAAGGTCTCATCCCCCCGACTCCTCCCCAGCCCAGGAGAAGCAGGAGGAGGGCACCTCTGCCGCCATCCCACTGCCAGCAAGTCTCCCCGCTCGCAAAGTGCAAAAGGACCTTTTCTTAAAAAAAATTAAAAAAAAAAAGTAGTCCAGCATAAGGAGCTGGTTAAAAAACAATAAATCAGTGGTGAAATGTGGATAACAACCTTCTCTGTAAAATCAACATGGATTGTGTTCCTGCAGAGAGCCGTCTGACAGGCTGGTTGAAGCCTGACTGCTTGCAGCCAGATTTTTTTTTCCCCCCTTTTTTTCCCTTTTTTTTTTTCCACAAACTGGAGGAGTATCTTGGATCAGGGGGAGGCAAGGAGGTCTCTTCCTTTTGTACATCGTTCTGCTGTGTTAGAAAATCAATAAGCAAGGTCCTGACCTCAGCATAACTTCAGACATCACTCA
>VXBO01002238.1:2030260-2046417 GCA_013400135.1 Rhinoptilus africanus
CTGTTTTCCTTTTTAATGGCATGCACCAGAGGGAGTGCTGGCAGGGAGGGGAGGTCTTGTGGGCAAAACCCATCTGCACCCATCTTTCCCGGCAGGTAGAAATCAAATTAGAAGAGGAACGCGCTCAGGGAGGGCGAGGGGAGCGGGGTTAGCTGAGGTAGAGCACAACCCAGCAGGAAATGCCAAAAAAGAAACCATATGGAGCGTGGAGGTGCTATGGATTAATATACGAGTTCCCACTAGGATTTTTTTTTTTAGTTTTTCTTTTCTCAGGGAGGGGGGGGGGGGGTATCAAAAATAAATAAACATTTTTTTTCCTCCCTTCTTTTACCACTNATTCTTTTTCCTCCCTTCTTTTAGCACTGGGCTATTTTCTGTTAAATCCCCCTTTTTAAAAAAAAAAAAAAACAACAAACAGAAAAACAAAAACACACTTTGCCACACGTTTTCCCTCCAGCCGACTCCTCAGGCTGGCTAAATTGGGTGATTAAAATATAGGAAGGCCTCCAGATTCCCCTTAGGACTGTTTTTAATATCTGTAAAACTGCCACTTTGTCTTGCCAAGGTAAACACCATCGCATGCAGTTCAAAGGTGAGCAAGCCTAAATGTTTCCCTTCGCCTGAAAGGAATCTGCCATGGGACCCCGCGGGCAGTGCCGGAGGGGGACGCGGCCGAGCCCGGACCATGGCGCGGTGGCCAGAGAGGCATCTGTGTACACAACGCTAACTTCTCCCACACAAATACTAAAAATTTCTCATTAAAAATTATTGCTGTGTCAACATGTGAGGCCGGCTCAGCCCCCAATCTGGAAAAGACGTTCTGGTTTTTTCCTTGCCTTTGCTGGGAAAGCGGCGGCGGCAGCGGGGAGGGAGGGGGGAGAGGGATGGGACGTGAGACCGGAGTCATCTGCTGCTGACTTTGGATCTCTTCTTTCTCCCTTGTCACTCAAGTTGAGATTTCCAACTGTTCCACTTCATCTATTTTAGTTACTTGCTACCCAGATTTTTTCCCCCTCTCCTCCTTTGCTCCCTATCACAGAGCTTTATATTTCCCTCACATGGCTGGGCTGGCCGCGGCGCTTGGCGTTACTTTAAATGGAAATGCAATTTTAAGCCATCTCTTTTGTCGTAGCGGCTGCAGTGCCTTCAGAGCACAAGATTTGCTCTTATCTAGACCCATCTACACAGATGCAGCCATAAATCTGAACTTGCTCTGCCCGTGCGCGATCTCTTCCACGGGTGGCCAGGAATTCGTAGCAAAACAGCAGAGGGACCAAATACGTGACCAAAGCCAGCGAGGCAAAATTTGCATCAAAGGCCCATCAATTTGCGCTCTTCATTCTGCCCTACAACGCTGGGCATTTTGCTCCGATGCCCTGAAATAAAAGTTTAAAAATATGCGCTGTTATCAAGCAAGGTGAAAGATGGGAAAGTTACCCCAGGGAATGAAAAAAATGGGATGGGGTGAGGTAGGGAGAGCAGGGAGACAGTTGTGTCCTGTGAAACCGAGTAGCCGTCCCTGCTGGAAGCATCTGTCTCAGGGAAGGGTTCGGTAGGCAACACCCCCCAGCCCTCCCAGGGGCTCCCGATGCCCCGCGCTCCGACGCCATGCCGTGACGTATGCGGGTTTGGGCCGAGACGACATGAAATACAACGATGCGTAATTAACCCAGTGTAACGCTATATATCAATAAGTTAAAAAAAACCAAACAACATCTTGCTTTGAGGTCAGGCACCCCCACACGCAACTCAAACAGTGGAGACCTAATCCAAATTTATTGGAGTTTGTAACAGCTGGACTTATGCCTCTAATACCTTTTAAGTGCCTCTTTTAACAGTGAACTGAGTGTGTCTTTCATTAAGGTGGAGTTGAAAGTAAGTTAAGTTCATAAGCATGAAAATAGCTATTTAGTTCTCCTGGAGATTAATTCTGCCTTCAGTTTATTCTCATCAAACCCCATTAATGTCTGGGATTTGGTCTTTAGTGTCCCATTTGCATAAGCTCTGTTTATTATAGGGCCTCTTGATAACGTGAAAGTATTAAAATATTTCTTTCCCAAAATATAGAGGCATTAATCTTGGAATCCTCCTAATGTCCTTAATTTGCCATCAAATCCCACAACAGGAACAAATGCGCTTTCTAATCAGCAATCTTTTCTCGCTTATAGGCCCTGATCCAACAAGCTTTTAAGCAAACAATTTACTTTGAGCAATGAGTAGTCGTACTGGAACCAATGGAACAGCTCGTGTGTTGTGATGGATTGGGGCCATAGAAAATTGCCTCGATGAAAATGTCAATGCTCCCAAGTGCTGGTGAAAATATATTTTTATTATAAACACACAGAGGAACTGTTTTGATCTGAACATTATGGGGAACAAGCTTTGAACCAATGCTTTTTCACGGTCAGACCTAAACAGAAACTGAACACCGCTAGGTTGGATGACAGTTTAAAAAGGCAGCCCAGAGCCAGATTGATGTTTGTATATAATGAAATTTAGTATTGATGTGATATGGACACTGTCCAGCCTCTACGACTTGTTAGGGCGATGCACAGAAAATGTGGAGAAGATAAAAATCAAAGGCGCACAAGGAAAATAACTCTCAATGCTAAGAGGAAACACTGTTTTGAGGAGCTATTTTGCTGCAAATGTTTTGAAGATAAGCTATGGCCAGATGTAAAATACAGAAGTGAGGATAACGTCTGAGCACCATGCACAGATATCTATCACGCTTGAGTTGAAGTCAGCAAATTAAAGCTGGGCCGTTCACCAGACGCAAGTTAATATCTGGACATGGTCACAGAGCCTTCACAAAGCCGCCACTTTGTCCCCATACCAATACACCCCCACGGCGCCAGGCAGCATGTGGCCAGGGAGATTTGGGCAGCATCTCCGTCTCCCCCACCCACAGGTGATTTCAGGTATCACCGCTCTGTAGCAAGGTACAAACTGTCACAAGAACAGACGTTACACGGCAGCACATGGCACTGCTGGATAAGAAGTGATAACAGACAGCAAATAAACCCCAGAGACCCAGCGCAAAGCTAATCCCAGATTCCTGCTGCAGTGGATAGGGAATCATCCCTGCTCTCTCATGAATATTGTGTGTCCAGCTGTTTGCTGCATGGCCATTGTGTTGCCTGCTCTGTGATCACCAGGGCTTACTCCCACCAGGGGTGAACTGCACACAGGTCAGGGGGTTGATGACAGCCCCCGCCGGTCCCATTCACTGATACCTCAGGGATAACCAGGTGTCCTTCACCCTGGAGGTTCACTTTGCACCACATCCAGCTTCGCAGAAGGGGCCTGGAGTCAAGCCAGAGCGAGGAACCTCATGGCAAATGAAAATGCAGGTCCTAAAAGTAGAAGGGAGGGAAGGAGGAGCATTTGGGGGAAGGAACAGGAGCCCTGGCTCAGAGACAGCAGGAATATGCATAAACCAGCCATAAATGGCTTCAACTAGCTTGAGTTTGCTCCTTTTTTGGAGTATGTCATCTGCAAACTGAAGGGTACCTTTGAGCTGGAACAGCTTCTCATGTTTTCCATACAAAGAGAGGACAAACCAAACAGGACTCCGGGAAACAAAATGAACCACCATTTCTCACACCACTGCAAAAAAGGGGTCACTGACTGAGGAGATCAGGCAGCACATTTCAGATGGACATTAGCAGCAGAAGCCTTTACCAGGGCATTGTGGAGACCAAGAAACCTCCATAGATGGGTTTAAGGAAAACAAACAAAAAAAAAAGACAAGACAAATTCAACACCAGACCCATAATTGCCTCAAACAGAATACAGCCTCCACCTCACCACACTGCTAAGCTTCCAACGCAGAAGATATGTCAGGGAAAGAATGACTCTATGTCCCTTCTTGCTTTTCCCCATTACCAGCAAGACGACCCAGCCACAGGCACGGAGCAGGGTTGGATGCAACCATGGACTGACCCAGAGTGGTGCATGGCACATTTGCACCCAGGAGGACAGCATTCCCTGGCGAGGTTTCCAGCACGCAGCCTTTGAGCAGGTCACAGGGATGGGAGTCATCCCAACAAACCCACAGCCTGGTCAGCCAGTCAACCAGAGGAGAAACCACAGCCTGGAAGTGGGAATAGGGGTGGTACCACCACCGCAGCCAGGAAATAGGGAAGGGGAATTGAGGTGGCAAAACAAGGGGTGAGGTAGAAGAGGGAGCTACATCCCATCAGTGCCTACACACCGGATCCCTTTGGATGTGGAAAGTTGCTGGACCAGGAGGAACTGGGCAAAGAGCCAGAGAGGAGCAGGCTCTTCACCAGTTTCATCTCCGACAAAGCCACATCCTGACTGCAAATCCTGCAAATCAATTATGCCCACAGGTTGTTGGGTTGCAAAGGCGGGGGGTGAGGGGGGGAGAGGGAGCTTATTTGTTTTGCTTTTCTTAGTAAACCACAAGACCATTTCCTAGCACGTTATCCCGAGAATGACAGGCAGGGCCAGGGCTGCCGGGTGCCCGGGAAGAGGCTGCCAAGTCCCAAGGATCACCATTGCTAATTGGCTCCTCTGAAACGAGCGTGACAGAGAGCCACATTTTCTCACCCGCGGGTTTCGGGGTTATATTTAACTGGCCGAGGCAGAATTAAATGTCAGCTTGGCTGGAAGGGGAAAAAACAAAACAAAACAAACAACAACAAACAAAGTGAGAACTTGTCATTAAGCCGGGGGGGAGTCAGTGCTAAGCGCGCTGCAGACGATGCCCACAGACAGGGCTGGCAGGCACGGGCAGGGAGGAATTCATCCCCTTAAAAACACATAATTTAGATCCAGGTTGCATATATTGATTTGTAAGCAACACAGGGGGCTGGGGAGAGGGGAGACAGATAGCGGGGACTTTTATCCCTTTCTGGTTTCTCTGTTGGATATTCCCACCTCCTCAGTCTGATTGCAGCCACAGATGCCTGCATCCAGCAACACCAAGGGCAGAAGCTTCCAACAAAAAAAGGGATGAGGTGTCAAAAAGAGATAGGGACAGAAAACTCCTCAAACACAGCTGGAGCCACTGGAGGCAGTTCAGCTCACCTGGAGCACAGGTCCCTTTGGGGGTGAAGAAAGAGGGTGGAGGAGGAAGGGGAAGGAGCAATGTCTCCAACCCACCCCCCACCACAACACCCACTCCAAAACAGCCGGCAGAGCTTCAGACAGCAATGCACACACTTCCTTGGCATGGAAAGGGCAGCTCCAGGTCTCCATCCTTCTGCTCCACAACCCATAGGTTTGATCTCCCCTGGGGCATAGTACCAGCCAGAGCACAACCAACAACCCACTCCCACAACCTGCTGCCTGCCTTCACCCCCACTCCTGCCTGCTTCCTGCCTGCATTCAGGGATGTAGAAGTGGAAACAGCCCTTGCCACAACTCTCAGCAGCACCCAGCCCCTTCCCCTTCATGAGAGGGAGGGCAGTGCTGGCATCTCACGGGCTTCCAAGCCAGTATCGGGCTGTTGGAGAGCCCAGTGGCCACCCTCAGATACAGCAAAGGGGATATTTGCCCGCTGCCAAACAGGACAATGCAGGACATGCTCAAAGAGACAAGGCATGTCCAGCCCACTTTGATTGCTCCTTGTTTGCTTTGACAGGGGAAGAAGAGGACTACATTACCACATTCACTCCACAAGTCATGTAATATGGACCCTTCTCAGGTCAGGTTTATGAAGGCAAGACCGGGACTAACAAAAGGCAGAGGCACGGACCCCCCCCAGATCATACTGGGCAACTCCGACTTGTTCCCACTCCAAAGTCAGCACAGCTGTGTGCCCTCTCCAGGGTCATGGACTGGGAAAGGAAGAGCAGGATCAGAGGGAGAAATGAGGGGAGATTCACTGCTTCACATACACCAGCTAATAAGAAAATTAAACTAGGAGTACAGGTATGGTCCTATTTTGCACTACAAGAGTTTTTCTTTCCTCTCCTCCGCCAGAACCTATTGTTTTATCCATGTAGTCTCTTCCTCCTCCCATTCCCTAAACAAGAGAAAATGTCAAATTCTAAGAAAGTAGAGCTGCTCCAGGAAACTGAAAGCATCTTTTCCAAATGCAAGGTTTCGCTTTCCAGATTGGAGTGAGGTATTCCAGACGAAACTGAGTTTAAAATCATACTTTTCCAAGTCAAAGCAGACATTGCAAATGGAATAATTTGTTTTGAGGCAGCTTAGCCTCGAGAGGAGAATGACAGAGTTAAAAACTTTTTGGCACTATTGAATCAGAACTCCTTATTCAGTGGAAACAGGTTATTTTGACTTTTCATCTTAACTGGGGACCAAAAATTTCAAAAGCCCAACAAAATGTTGACACATCCAGATTTCCTTCAGGCTGGCAGGTCTAACCACCTCTTCTTAGATGAAGATGGAAATATTAAGCCTCAGCTCATATGTCTACAGGCTTATTTTCTTTAGCTCCCATCTTTAAAATCTGGAGGCCATAAATAGCCTGGGTTTTTTTCCTCCAGACTGCAACACAGCCTTTTAAACCAAACATTTGTAATCGTCACAGCTGTAATAAGTACAACGTTTCTTCAAAGGGATTACATTGGACTGTGGTTTTCAGTATTGCTTCGTTGTCTGTTGTGAAATCTCCTCACCATAAATTAATTTGATTCTATTATCTTGCCGATACGATCTGCTTTCTGACAGATCGGTTTTATCTTGGTTCTTTCCTGTTTCTTATTGACAGCCCAGAGCACTGTTGAAGTGATGTGAGTTATTAATGTTGACAGGGTTTGTAACGGAATATCTTTTATCCAGCAACGTATCCTTTGTAATGTTTTTATTCCCCCTTCTCTGGCTACTTTAAGAGGCTAAACAGAAAAATCAAACAAGCCATACAGCTTGACTTCCCTGGAACCCTTTTCGGTTCTTTCTGGAACATCTTTCTACATCCACCGAGGATGTTATGGTATAAGGTGTTATTCATATTGGACAAAACTACTAAAACAATAACATACTGAAGGTTAAGTATAGTGCAATCCTGTTGGAAATCCAAGCACTGGATCAAACGACTTAAAAGAAGTTCATATTTTTACAAAATGATGTAATCCTATAATGCCAACCAGCATGAGAAACAGCGAGGAAAATTAGCAAGACAGCTTATGTACCACCCAAGCTTGAGATAACACCTCTCCATGCACCCAGAAATCAGAGAGGAAAAAAAAGAGGCATAAAGAGATTCAATCCATTAAATAAGAGGTACTTGGCTGGATCACTGGAAATTAGGCACCTATTTACCTTCTGTAGGCCTACTCCTGGGTCAAAGTAGGGAGCTGAACCTAAATCTTCTCCACCCTGTTTTACCACTGTCCTCAAAACACCTTCCCATTCCACACATGATTCGTTTTGCTTTAAATGCCTACTAAAGATTTTCTTGAAAACATTAAAACCGTGCAAGGAACACAAGAGAAGAATTAAACTGTCACACCTCTCCCTTTGCACCTTCTCTGCTGGAGCAAATAAATTCCAGGCACCAAAACTTCAGCAGCAGCGATTGTATTTATACCAGGGACAGCGGATAAAACACCTCTAAATCGGTGTAATTCTCCATTCAGGTTCCCCTGCAAAAGCATTTTACAGCCACCCTGGGTTCACGCCGCACAAGATACCAGGATTTACGATTGGGATTTAAGCAAATCTGTAACTCCTAATGAATGGGGAAAGGCTTTGTATGCAGGGAGCGTGACCCCCACCAGCCTCCTCCTGGTTTCCTATCTCTTTTCAAAGCACATTGTGCTGATGCTGCCAGAGGCAGCAGAGGGTCCAGGTGTCCAGGACTGGCCCAAATATTCCCAAAAAAAAAGTCTTAACAATCCCAGGCCTCCACCTGGAGCACAAGATTTTACCACTGCTGTCTTACAAGCTTCACCATCAGGAATGCATCTCTCCCGACAGCGTGGCAGGAGAGGACTTCGCTAGACTCGAGGCTGCCTCAGTCGGACGTGTCCCTGCATTGACATTTACTGAGAGAGTATTTTCCCTAAATCTGTTGGTTTACTTTGACCAGCTTCCACGTTCTTATCTTACCTCCAATACAATCAGGCCCTATTTCTTGGTATCTTTAGCAGTAGACTCTTAAAGCTTGTCCAGCTTGCCTTCCAGTAAAGTTAATAGTACTTTCCCCCAATTATCTGGAGCCCTTGAGAGCCCCCTGTTATTACTGGAGTGTTTTTCATTAGCTATGCTGGTTCCAGGCTGCGAGAGGATGGAGCTCCGCACAGGAGTCAAACTGTTCTGGACAGAATGAACGAGAAACCCTGTAACACAATTAGAAGTACCCACAGGGTAACATATAACTTTACTGTCAAGCCCTGAAAAAACACAGCTAGCTAATGAAATAACAAAATAAACTTTGTTTTAATTAAAATTAAGAACATTTTATCTCTCTCCTTTTAGTCTTAAAACAGGGGCAGTTCAAAAGTCATGGTGGAACAAACGAAAAAAAGCGTTTGCAAGGCGAGGGGCAAGGCGTGAGGGCAACATCACCGGGTTTAGAGCAACCTGCACCACAAACTCCCGGCAGGACCTTTGTGTGAAAACAGCCTGCAGTAGATGTAGGTCAAGCGAGATTCCTAGCAACGAGCTAAACCTAAAAAACCCCAAGGATGTTTGCACAGACCCACCTTCCCTCTGGATTCGGGCTGAACAGAGGATATTCCCCCTCTGTCCCAGGGGAGACCTGTGACTCTGGCAATGGGACATCAACTGCTCAGACCCAAGAAGTGTGACCCAAAGTCGAGCAATCACAGTCTCTGCCTTGTAACACCCAGGTCCCTCATGCCTGGGAACAGTATTTCCGCTCCCCGTGGGGAGTTTTATTCCACTTTGTCTTCACCCATCAGCAGCAGCTTGCTGCTGGCAGCACTCCTCCTCCTGCCTGCGCTCCCAGGGCACCGCCAGTCAGCGACGGAGCCTTCGCTGCTGCCACCCCGCCAATGCACCGTGCTGAAAGCAAGCCTGGCATCTCTCTACCTTCTACCAGCTTAGGCTATTTTTTTTTTTCCTCCTTTTTTTGAATGGTAGAGGTTGGAAGAGACCTCTGGAGATCATCTGGTTCAACTCCCCTGCCAGATCAGGGTCACCTAAAAGCAGGCTGGACAGGAACGCGTCCAGGTGGGTTCTGAGTGTCTCCAGAGGCAGAGACTCCACCACCTCCCTGGGCAGCCTGTGCCAGTGTTCTGACATCTTCAAAGTAAAGAAATTCCTCCTCATGATCCACTGCAGACAGGTGGCATGAACCTTGTGCTTGTCGCTGTACAGCATCATGGTGCGCACCAACAGCAGGCATCAGCACGGCACCCAAAACGGGTCTGATGACACATGGCTTTTCTCCTCCTGCCACTACTGGAGGCAAGAACTGCTTCCACTATTTCATTTCTCCTGGCCTCTTTTTCATACAGCTCGTTGTTTCTTAACTGTTCTCAAAAGCCCTGGAGAAGCCTGGAGTTACGCTGTGAGAGGGACACCACTGTGTTGCTTTCACTTGCCGTGGTTATTCAGCACAGGAGTGAGCCCACCTTCAGGCCCCCTGGCTGAACAGATGGGTGATAGAAGCTTTATGCACACAAATGGAGAAGAGGGAGAGCTGGCAAAAATAATAATCAGCTTCCCCTTTTTATGTATAAACACACATTCTGGCAAAAGGTATTGGGGCAAAAAGTATTCCATGCTTGACCAGTTTTAATGAACAATGGAGGTATGCAGGGAGCTAGACCGTATGATCAGAGTCTGATGAAAAGCAGAAATTACCCAGGGGAACAAAATCCTCTTGGTCAAAATCCCAGGGTTTTCTTCTCAGGAGTTCTGCAAGATATTTTCAACAGTTTCAACATAACCTTTTTTGAAACCAGTTTGATATCTAGTCCCGCTGTGAGAGAGACTTGAGAAACTTTATGGTCTCTTAATGCTCTGCGTATGCGCATAGCACCAGTACTTCCACTATAGATATGGATGAACGTTTCCACACAGGACAAGCATCAGTGAAATTCCAGAAAGATTTGCTTTATATATGTATATTTTAATGCATCTATGTCCTCCTAAAATTCTGTGTAACCTCTGGACCACCACATTCATCCATTGCCATCCAGTGCCTCCAGCCATTTCTGCTTGCATAAAGTGAGTTAGAGAAGACATCAGAACCGGACTGGAGTTGTGTTAGAGCAGAGCTGATCTCCTGTTTGGGCTTTTCTGGCTCACAGGCTGGTCCCTCCATCTGTGCCTGAGTCCAGTGGAAGGACAAGTAATAAACCACACTACATCCTTATACCCCCTGGTCGCCAAGGTTAAGTTATACCAGAGGCTGCTCTATGGGAAGCATTAGAAGATGCTCCTTAATGGCTCCTTAACCCATTTAGAAAATCAGGCCCCCAACCCCTGATTTCTCAGACAACAGACCTTAAATCACCTGCCCAAGCCCAGCAGCTGGCTCACTGCTTTGAGACACATCTACAGTTTCCCAAAGAAACTGGCAAGATCTGCAGCTTGCCCTGGAGGTCCTCAAATGTGGAGCATGGAAAAAATAAAATCCCAAACCAAAGAGGAAGTAACATCTAAAACCAAGGAACATGAAATCAGCTGAAATATCCTCCCTTGCTTACTATGAGAGCTCACTTGCTCTGGAAGGGACCAGAAGATGGGCAGCCTTCTTTGGATCAAAGTTTAATTAAACTCTTGACCTCAACACTTGGATCCAAAAGCCAAGACCTTCAAGTTATGGGGAAATCTGTCAGTAACCAGACAGAACTATGGCATGCAGCTGTGGTGGGGTCTTTGTGCCAAACTCAGCACTGCAGATTAATTTGCTCTTTCTACAAGATCTAATTGCCAGAAGATCCGAGCTACCATAGAAAGCATAAGACAATGAAGGTTATACTTCTTAAGCGACCAATGTAGGTGCCGCAACCTACAGCATAAGCAAAGCTCTTTAAGGCTCTTTGATGCTGTGGTTGCATTGCTTTCTGATTAAAACCGGCTCAAATTTGCTTACATGTGCTGTAATCGTATCTGGAGACCCACTTTGTGCAAAGTGTATGCTGTCTATGACAAATATTACATGTCCATTAAAAGCAAAGAGACTTACAAAGTCAGGGCAGGAAAGATTAAGGGAAGAAGTGTGAAAGGAAAAGAGCAGAGGAATAGGAATGAAAGTCTCAGAAGCAAACTCAGGATGTCGAGAAATAAGAAGTGATGTAAAAATAACACAGGAGGTCAATCACCAGTGATATCGTTCACGATTCAAAACCTGCATATCTTAAACAATCTAAACTTATTCAATCCAATAAAAGCAACAGTTCTCATTATGCACTTACTATAGGGAAGTATTATTTCTGCGTTGGCTTACAAATTGTCTCCCTCTTTCTTTCTCAAACTCATCGCAATCTTAACTAATGCAAGTAAATCTCTGTGCATGAAATATGAACCACTGGCAGCTCTAAGGCTCGCTTTTCATCCCAAGCCTAATGGGCAGAGCACTGTGATTTCATTTCATGAGCTTTTCCAACTGAGCTCAGAGTCGATCATTTGCCAGAGTTTGACTCTTGCAAACAGCCTGCCGGAGACGCTGAACTCATGGGGCCAAATCCATCAATGGTGCAACTCCAGCTAACCCGAGACACTTCAGGCCAGAGACGAGTTTGTTCCAAAGCATTTAAAAAAGTCTCTTGAGACTTGTGATCAACAGAACATTGTCATAACACTTAAAAAGTTATGGTATGTTTATTAGGAGTTGTCAAAATATATGTATGGGCCTGCCTGTGCTTCATTTGGATGTGCCAAGAAGTTCATTTACTGGAGCGCTGCAGCTCCGCGAGATAGTGAAGTGTCTGTGCAGCGCTTTCAGGTGGAAGCTGTGTCTTTGCCTCTCCAGCACACGGTTCCTGGTCCTTCAGCAGTGCTACTGGGCTCAGTCAGTCCTTTAAACGTCTGAACCAAAACCATGTATTTTCCATCTTAAATAGCACTGGCACTTGGTGTCCCTCTCCAGGAAGGGAGCTCTTGTAGCTCAAAGGAGCTAACGCTCAGAACTCTTAGGCAAAACCAAGTGAAGAGCCTATAAATCTTGGGAGACCACGGGGTTTCCTCTATACCCAAGGGGTATGAGAGAAGTCACATATATTTAAATATATTTTCTACTGACACAGTTCCAAGCACAGCAAAGATGAGGTGCAAACACCTACCGATAGAATTAAAGGCTGCTATGGAGGGTGGGGTGAATCAGACCTCAAAGCAGTGGTCCAGGGGGAGCACTCACAAGACTGAAAACTAAACGTGTGCTTACGCAGAAGAGCTGGACCTCCAGTCATTTTCCCATATCAATATTTTTTTTTTTAATCTTTTGGAAATTTCTTCCTGCAACAATCTTGGAAGAAGAGCCAAGGCGACAGGAGGAGAGACATACCAACCCCTACTCACTCTGCAAGGGGACTAACAAATGGATCCTGGCCCCAAGGCAGTGTCAATGGACACTGGAGCATCCCATGGTGGAGAACCCCAGGACCACTGCTGAGGGAACCAAGGTGGCACCATAGCTCTGTGCGAGGACCCAACGTGTATCTGGAGCACCGCCTTTTACACTCCGTACAGGGGCAGAAGGGCTTGGCATTACAGCCTCACTCAACCCCCTCCTGAACTCTTCAGAAAAACCTGAATAGCCCAAACCAAGGCTTGCAAGAGAGCCAGAATCCCCCACCCCTACTGACTGGATAGTCTCCTGACTGCTCCGCTCCCAGCTGGTGTGGGATATCTTGGCCCTAACCCTACACCTTTCCAAGCAGAGTAAAATCTGGAGCCACCCCTGTGTCCCATTTTCATGTCTTAACCAAAGGGCTGCCGGGATTAATCATTCCTCACAGAAACCACAGGGAACACAACAAGTTTCCTGTAAAAATTTCATTTTTGACAAAGCTGCTACTTCCAAACGGGGGGTAGGGGGAGAGCAGGGGGGAAATAGATTGTCAAAAACTTCTTGTAGTGCTTTCTTTTAAGTGCTTTGTTGGATCTGAATGCAAAGAAATTACAGAAAGGATACAAAAAGTATGGACAACACACTACAAAATGTACTAGAACAATTTAAATCCTTGGCAAAAATATTTTAGTTCCCATTGCTTTTGATAATATATCATAAAATGTCAGTAAAAGCATTGTATGATAGCCTGTGAAAATAACATAATTTTACAAAGAAATACTTCATTACTGTTTTCTGCTTAACTACCCAAGAACAGCTAGGTTAGAGAATTTGTGAAATCCAAGAAAAAGTGAATTGCTAGGAAGTTAAGTGCATTAATTGGAATATGAAGAGGTGTTGGTTTCCTCATCAGAGAGAAAGGCACTTTTGCTGAGCAAGGATGATTATTAGAATTCAAGTCATGCAGGTTACACTCTGAATCCAACAGGCAAGAACTTTCCATAGTTACTGTAAGAACATTTTCATAATATTAAGGTGATAGACAGTTAATTCATTTTAAGCCAATTATGCAGAATAAACAGCAATATTCGGGTGGATCTGGGAAAGCAAATAACATTTGTTTCCAAAAGGGTTATATGGAACATTCATTGACTATTCCGCTAGGTACCTCTCCAGTTAGTCACTTTTGAGCGGAGAGCTGGCAGGAGCTAGCACTAAAGTAAGGCAGCCTGACTTGCGGCTTGGTCCCTGTTGGACTGAATAACAGGAGGAGAGAAAGTTAAGCCCAGAATAAAACCAACACAAGAGAAAAAAAAAAAAGGCAGAAGCCTTAAATGACAGAGTGCAGAGCTCTGATGTCCGGTGCTTCCAGCTTGGATGGTCTCAGCCAAGAGAGGACGGTTCACTCAACTATGTCACAGATCCTGTTTGTTCTACAGTGATGGGTGTAAGCCCTGGAGAAAAGAGAGGAGGGACAGAAAGCTTCTCCCATCCTTTGGGCTCTGGGTCACCCAAAACAGCTCTGGATGCGAGTTTGAGCTGCCCTGGAAGGGCTATGATTTACCATTGCCTCCTGATGCTTAGCACCATCCTCAGAGAAAAACCCACAGAGGTGGAGGGCAGCACCTGGGAGGTTGCAGACAGGACCAGAGGTCCTGCAGAGGTGAGCAGGACCAGGACAGTCCTGGGAAACAGCATGTTCAGGAGCCCAGCAGCCGCTCAGGGATCTCACAGATAGAAAAGGGGTAAGCCCAGAGGGTCACTCCCAACCACCAGGTTGTGTGCCACAGTCACCAGCAGGACAACAAAAAGGAGAAACAAATATTCAGCTTATCAAAGCAAGCGGCAGGTGGGGAATACCCTCAACTTTGGCACATCCGATCAACAATTACTCTTCTTTCTCCCTATTTCTTCCACCTAAATTCCTAATCCTGTTCTTGAAATGCCAGAAGGAAAGAAAAAAATAAAGAAGACCTGACAGTAACTGAATTGCACATTTTACAAAGCTCCGCTGAACTTGGCAGCAGACACTGGACGTTCTCAGAGCACTCAAAATTTAGGGCCTGAACCAATTCCCATTGGAGCCTTTCCATTCATTCAAAGGCAGAGGGATGGGGATGGTCAGTAAGAGGACAGGCAGGGGAGGGCACCTGCCGGGCAGAGCTGGCAGCAGGAGACCCAGGTTGCTTTCCCATCTCTCTCCCCAAACTCACAGCCTAACGAGCCCCCGCAACTCCCCACAACTGTCCCCTGCCTTTGCCCTAACTTTGAGGACAATGTTTGGCCATTTTAGCTGCTGCAGTTCTGCCCAAACTTCACCCTTTTCAAAAGGGTTTCCCCCCCCCCGATCCGCAAACTCAGAGACCAGAGATGAAGCCTGGGAAAGCCCAGCCCAGAAGGGAACATTTTGGATAGGCATAAATATGTAAGAGCAGGGTGTGGAGACTGCATGGGCTTTGCCAAAACCAGACTGCCCGGGTGCTAATAAAGACCCATTCGGTATCCCATCTCCTGGAAAAACCTCTTCACTTCTCCAGGATACTTGAGCAGAGCGGGAAGGTGGGAGGCAGCTAAGCGTTAACAGCTTGTGCTACAGGATCAGGACCTCCATCGAGGTCAAAGCAGCTCTTTATTCCTGGAACGTCTCCAATCCCTGGCTGCCCTTGAAACCTGGGAACATCGCCACCTTTGCCCCACCTTCCCTGGCCGTGCCAAGCTCAGGCTGGCCACCACCCAGATTTGGGGCCACCGATTCTCATTTTTAAGTAAAAAGGGGGGAAAGGGGAGAGGAGAAGAACCAAGACATGGAAAGGTCAAGTGTCTTCGCCAAGGCTAAACAGCACACCAGTGGCGGAGCTGGCATTCGAGCACAGGAGCGCCTGTTTTTTACGCCAGTGCTAAAACATCCAGACCACCCTGCTGCCTCCGAGACCACACCGCCTCTGTGAAATGTGTGGAAATTCGCAGGCATTTTCCCTGATTTTTACAGGGATTTTTTTGTTGTTGTTGTTCCACACTTGGCTTACAGCTGTTTGCCAAAATCAAACTGCTGAGGTGTTTCTGTCTCTTTAAAACTTCATAAACAGACACTTGGACAAAAACCATCAGTGAATCGCAGCTGTGGCGGGGGGGATTCGATTTAGCCATGGCAGGCTGAAAACGAGAAACCCAAACCGAGGAACAGCCCCATCCATCTGACATCCCAGGAAGGGCTCACAGCCACACACAACCCACCGGCATCGCCCACAGCCCCTTTGCTTGGGAGATGCCAGCGTCTGGAGAACCAGACTGCTCTGCGATTCCTCCCAACAAATAAAACAGTATCTTCCATAATAACCATTTTAATTCTTACTTCCAAAGGAAAAATAAAGCAGAAAAAAAATCATCTCCCCTCCTGTCCCAGCACTACCAGGCTCTGCTGCAGTTTGCCATCCATATTTCAGCAGGATGATGTTGATTTACTCAGTTAAGCACCTGCACCTCTCCCCCTGCCACCCAAGCCGTATTTCCCATGTTTCCCCAGCTTGTCACTTTGCTGCTCTGTTTGTGAGATGTACACGGGCCCAAGTGTCTTGAAAGCCAGCCAGAAACCCCTCCTGCCCCTTCTCAGCACTCATCCCTGTCTGGGAGATGCTCATGCTGCAGGTGAGACTTCCTTCCCATCCATCACACCCACCCCCACCGTCCCTGCCGATCCCACAGCCCCTCGGACACCACATCTCCCTACAGACCCACCCCA